>JAZDUA010000214.1:1830000-1962500 GCA_038098605.1 Gryllus longicercus | reverse complement strand
TTAGTAGCTGCTTTTTCCAGATTTACAAGAATGCGCAGTTTAATGATAAAAGAACTTGCTTCCATTTTGAGATATCTAAAATGTGTAACTTACGTACAACCTGCATTAATATTAAAGTTGGTATAAGTTTTGCAAAAATGCTAATAAAACATACTCAACATGCTAGATATATTCACCATATTATTCAGAAAAAAATGTAAATGAATCCATTATGCATACAATTTGGGAGGGGGGGCATTCATATCAAACAATTGTGCATGGGAGAAGTATACACTTTATATGTGCATGCTAAAATATCAAACATGGTTGAGAGCTGTAGTAGCATAAGCACAAGCATAAGAGTAGAAATCCTGTCTTTAATTATCGGATTATATTCAGTTTTGCAAAATTGTTGAGAGGTTTGAAAGTTTTACAAATTATTTTTTGTCTGATACTTAGCCCGGTGATGAAAATGCAATTCGAGAAAATCAAAGAATACAAGCCATGAAGCGGCGAAATAGAAGTGTATCCGAAAGCAACAGTGCAGATGTGAGACACAGACATACATCACAACTCCAGAAAAGAGTCAGACGTTTATCTGGAGGTTCAGGAGCATTTGGAGGTCCAAGTAGGCAACGTGCAGATTCTCTAGGAAACTGCTCCCCAGATCCCTTCAGAGTTCGGTGCAAGCAAAATGTCTCGGAAACCTTTGGATCGGGGAGAGTTCGAGCAGATTCTTTTGGACCTTCTACCTCAAGGAAGCGATTTGATTCTGCTCCATCAGCGTGTGCCAGTCAAGGTTCAAGCAATAGAAATAGAGTAAATTTTGATTTGGGTGATAAGAAAATTAGTAACAGTAATGTTAAAAGTGACTCAAGCAATGTGCACCCTGGAACTTCTAAGAATTCTGATGTTAGAGAAGTGAATCCTCCAACTTGCACTTCAAAAACGAGTCATAAAAAGAAGGAATCTCCACAGTCAAGTAATACCGTAAATGAGAATTCTAAGACTACTTCAAACAAGGCAGATCCAAAATTAAAACCTGAATCCACTTCTCATAAGGATTCAAAGTAGTTGTAAAATACATTGGTGCTCATTAGTTGTTCAATTCATTCTTTCAGGAATAATCCCAATGTGAAAAAATTCTCAACAAAACATGCTCTGGGTATAGCAAAAATGTTCTAAGAGCCGTAATGGAGTCCTTTATATTGTTAATGTTCAGTAGCTGCTGTAAACATGATTAAGTTATGGAAAGCAGACAGTCTTTATGAGCACGTTCCCTAGTCTGGTGAGCACTTGTAGCACTAGCTACGTAGTGCCCGTGTTCTGTGAACATATGCATTTGCATTCCAAATCTTTTATAAGTATGTTTAGTGTTCTCCTGAAAATATTGTTGAAGTTGAAGTGAGGAGAAAACAATGCCTGCAGTGTACTTGTCTCCTTGTTTAATCAAGTAGATTTCAGGCATTAAAGCTAATTGGCATGCAATGAAGCACCTAAGAGACTTAAAAAAATTTTATGCTGTTCTCTGAAGACTAATCATGTGCTATAACCTTGCATGCAAATTCATTGAAAATATTGTTTTAACTACGCAAAATATTTATAATCATGTTCCAATAAAACATTCAGCATTTGGTTCCATTATATCGACATTGACAAATTACATAAATATTTTTACAGTAAATCTGTTCGTGACTGAAATTTCAAATCTTTTTCTCATGTGGTGCCATAAGCAGGTTGGGGATGATTGTTCTCAATTTTAATACATTAATCGCTAATTTTGAAACGTTAATTGTGAGCCATATGCTGAATTGTGACAAGTAAAATAGCAATTATGATTGTCAAATTAATGTATTCTTGTAGTTAGTGGGTTTGTGCTTTCCCTAATTGGTATAATTGGGAATTTTTAATCATTATTTTAATATCAAAAGAACTATTGTTATAGGTACTTCATTGAATTTGTACCCATGCTTAGTTTCTTCTAATAGTGGTCTTCCATTGCAATTGAAAAGGAATTTTCTGTAAAGAAGAAATAACAAAAATGGACTGCCTTTGTATGAAATAGGGTTGTTGATCCAAGTCCAGTTTGTACCTTCGTCATTATCCTTTTGGTTTTGTGCACTACATAGATCTCCTGTAAATATATTTTTTAAAATGGCTGTAAATATTTTAAATTGGTTGAAGTCACTGGGACAATACTCTGTCCTTCTTGTGTTCATATCTGACAGAACGAATTGTATCACTGATCTATACAATGGTTATGTTTCCCCAATGACATTGAAGGTCATTCATTGTGATATTTTGTTGATGACTCTTTACAGTTATTGAACCCAAATGTTACTTGTTTTATTGCTTCTATAGTTTAATGACATAACTGAAAAAAAATAATTGATAATTCTGAAGCTAATGATTAATTTTAGTTCTGGTACTAAGGATTTTGAACACTGTTTGTTATTACACCATTGTTTTGTGTCCACACAGTTCTATTGGCACCTTTATGTATATATGTGTATAATTCTATTATAATTTATGGTATCTTCTCATCTTGTGTGCAAAGTGAATTTACTTATAAAATAATTGTTAATCTGGAAGAAACTGATATCTGTTGTCAAATTCAATTTTCATTGTTGTTTTGGAAAGTGCAAGACATTTTGTTGGAGATCATGTATTTCAGGATATTTAGTATTGACTAAAATTATAGAATTTTACAGGTATTAAGGAAGGAAGCATATTTTAGGATTCAGATATTCTTGCAATGCCTCAACAATTCATAAAATGTACAAATATAGGGAGGTGTAGGAAGGTTTTTAATGTTTTTTTTAATTTGTGCTACTCTTTAAAGGAAAATACTGCAAATGATATTTGCTAGTTGTCAGCTGTAATTTTGGTGCTCGTTTTGTATGTGCCGAGACCTAATGATTCAAATTGTAGATTCACTTTCAATTTAGCGTTAACTTATGAATCATGTTATAAATATACATATAAGTATACATATAAAGACTTGGAAAAATTCAGTACTGTGTGTTAATTCAAAAGTATACCCATACTTACTGTAAGAGTTCGGCAACTAAAAACATATGATAACAATTCTGACATAATTGTTGATAAGTTACATATTTAGGTGTATTCTTTGATATCAGTAAGCTTTCATAATTTGTCTTGTGTATAGGAATTTTTTTGGTAAAATTTTTCTTAAAAAAAAAATAAGGCAGTGCCTGCAATAAGATGTTTCTGAGAACTTCACATTTTATTACATTTATTTTTTGAAACTTGCATCATTAAAATATACTGTTATTACATTCTTGTAAATTACTAATATTTGTTTAAGTATTGCTTAGAATCTGAAATACATGATGTTAATTTAGGAGGCTCTCCTTCATTGTATATATAAAGCAAGTCCCTTTTGACTGGTAATAATTTATGAACAATTCGACTGTTGAATTTCTGTTTGCTCTAAAGTGCTCCGCTCAGTCTTGTAAATAATTAGGAAAGATGCAGTTTTAAATCTTGGAGTTATAAATGTCCAAGAAGTGAATATTTTACCAAGTAGTATGCTGTATGTTTTGCTTACATATATACAAAGTATGACTGTGTGAAGGGCTCTAGGGCAGTGAATTTTTAAGTATTGATGACTCACATTGAGAAAGATATAAACAAGTGTACATGAATAGTCTGTGCGAATGCATTGTTTTTTGTTTGTATAATTATTTTTAAGTTTTAATAACACATTTCTTATTGGTTTCAAGGGAAATAGTGTAGGGGTGATAAAGGGTATACTTTCTTATTGTGGTTTTATTTTATTATATTTCTCTCTCTTTTTCTTTTTGTTCCTTTCTCTGGCGTTGTTACTGTTTTCTTTGTGTGATGGGGCTGCATTTATTTCACTGCATGTATCAAAGTGGGTTCTTCAAATCCCTTTGACAAGATTTACCATTTATTTATATATATTTACAAAATATACCTTCAATTGCTCTGTTAAGTTTTAATGTTGTATTAAATATTCATTTTTGTTACCTGACTGTTGGACAGCAAACAGAATATACTTTAAATAATAAAATGTCAGACACAATTTTAAGTAAAGTGTTTGAAACACACAATGTAAGCAAGTGAGGAAAATCCGTGTTGTAATTGAAAAACTTTCAGAAAGAAGTTTGGTAAGCTGGAAACATGGCCTCAGAAGTGTTTCATGTTCATCCCTTGAGGTTTGAGTAACAGAGGCTCTTTTTTTTTTTTTCTGCCCATGTTTCAGAGTTTACGTCATTACTAAAAATTGCAAATTTTCTGAACAGAACATAAAGCTTCCACTATTCCTTAATGAGATTTGGACTTCAGAGCTTCAAAGATGTATTTCATTTAAAAATTAAATGGTTGATTAAGGAATAATTTTGAAACTTTCTGCAAGATACATGCAATTCTTGGAACACATGAATTTTGAAAGAGAACTTCACAGATACTTCAGTTTTTGTACTTTTCCATGAAAAGGAAAGAATTTTTCAGTCATCTTGGTGAAGATGATTGGAGGAGCACAAGGTTTTTGCTGCAATATAGCAGTGTCCACGGCTGTGATTAAACTTTTTATCTATCTTTTCTTTTGTAATGAACCTTAAAATTGTTTTGGTATTGAGAAATGGTATAGATTTCTATTTGAGTAGAATATAGCAGAGTAGAAATCTGTTGCAACCAAGCAGTTTTGTTCATGAAAACTTCCTTAGATATCCAATAGTTATTTCGGTGGTTGTAGTTAGTCCCATATAGTACTTGATCTACATGCATTATGGGATTTAGTAGGAATTGACAAATTATGCTGGACAACTTCTAAGTAATATTTAAGTGAGAAATTAAAGACTGTCTTGGCTGGAGCTTTGTTGCAAGTTATAGCTCTTTCTGATAGAAAAATATTTTTTTCATTTCATGGAAAAGTGGCTTTTGAGATGGAAAAAAATGCTCAAAATGGTAAAAAAAAAAAATTATTTTATAGTAGATCATGTTTTTTGTTTTAATATATCTGTTGATAATTCAACTTCTGGTGTTGAACTTGTACATACCCTGATTTCTTCTCACAAAATGGTGTTATTAGTATTTTGAAACATGCTCGAGTGCCTTGTTTCTTCACAAAGTAAGGAATCCATTCTTATTATTTCTGTCAAATTTTCTTCATATATATAGATATATATGGAGTAAGTGGTTAGTGTAGATTAGTGGTTTTGTATGTATGTATTCAATTAACAATAGATATAAGTGTTTGGGGACAGGATGATAGCTTGAAATTTATTTGTGCACTCGGTTGAATCTTCCTTTTGGAAAATGCCAAGTAGAGATTTAAAGCAATCTGCACAGGTTTTATATAAAGAAGTAATTATTAGTTTCATACACTGGGTGATATAATAAAGAGTATGAGTACTTACTTCAATACACAGTACTTTCACTTAGTGGTATGGTTTTTTGGAATTCAGTTTTTTGTCTCAAGTGGATTATTTCCTTGATTGGTTTGTGGACTGGTTTCCTTAATTCTTTGGTTGGTTTCTTCCAATTGATGCTTAGTTTTGATTTTAACTTTGTGATTTTATGAGACATGCAAAGAATTAAATATTTTTTGTAAGTGTACATGTTGCCTGAATACTTTATTAAACTTGTAACAGAATGCACTTCCAGGTATAATAAAACTTATTGAGAAAAGAAAAAAACTTTATTTTTCTGTTTGTGGAATTCAACTGAAGTTGATACGTTATCTAGAAATAATCAATATACAAAAGGAAATTAAATTTTATTTATAATAGGAATAAATTAACTTCTAAAAGAATGGTTTAAAGAAAATCTCTTTCAAATTCTTAGTGGTATATTTGCGGTATAATCGGATTCTTTTCTCAAATTCATTCTCTTGTGCCTGGAAGTGGCTTACTTGAAAAATACTAGTCCATTATTCAAAAAACTGAGGAACACAGTTCCTTAGAAGAAAAGAATTCGGTGTCAATATTCTGATGCTGGCATCTTGTGGTGCAAACTTGCTAGTCCCAAATTGAAAAACTTTTTAATTTGCTAGTTCAAGCATAGTAAATTTTCAAAATGTACATTTATTTGTGAATTATGGAAATGCTAATGATTGATAAAATTAATTTTAATTTTTGGGGTGTGTAATACGTTTTTTGAGAGAATAGGGCCCTCCAAAATAGTTCCTATGGTGGTAATATTGGTATCTGAATCTTCTTTGAGCCATGCTTCTAAACTAAGCCATCAAACTCTACTAGCCTCATATTAATGATGCTGAAAAAGCCGTTATTTCTGATCCCTGTGCAGCATTTGTGATGTAAATAGCAGTGGCACAGTGCGATAGATTTTGCTGGGTATGATGAGATTTGTGCATGTGTAGTGCTGAACTTGTAGCTCAAGAGTTTGAAACTGCATAGTGTTGTTCATCTTATCCAGTAATGAATTGTTTCAGGCACATTAAGTTGAGAGAACAAAATTTTGTTTTGTGTATATCAAATCGTGCATTTTCTTGTGTATACATATAGCAATTGATAATTTCACATGTGTATTTGCAAAATGTGTATGTTTATGAGTATGTTTTATTCATTTTGTGAATAAAAAATAATAAAAAAAAGCGAAAAACGGAAATCGCAAAAAAACTTCAATGGTTGTTTTACTTTCTGTATTGAACCTACATTTCTTCTTTCTTTTTTATATTGAAAAAATGTGATATTTATAAGGACGGATGTTGATGACCTAAAACAAAATCAATAAAATTAACTAAAAACAAAAATTACGTTAAAAATGTATCACTCTTCAGATGACCAACGCCGTATGGTATGTTACTGAGGTAATCAAGGCTTCTTTTGTTCAAATGAACTCTGCTGGGAAACCTTTGGTTTGGACTGTTCTTTAAGAGAATATCTCTACCTGTATTTCTGGCGAAATCGGCCGAACTGACACTTTAGATGGATAGTACTCATAACGTCTGACATTTCGATATATGAGCGAAGAAATTGAATAGGGTACTCGAAAATTCTGTGGTGAACATTTGTTGCACCTCGTAAATATTAGCTAGGCGAATTCAGTCGCTGTCTGGAGAAGAATTCTAGCGGCCGGCTGCTCTGATCGATAGTTTTCCGTGGTTTCTTCATTCAACACCGGGCGAATGCCGCAACAGTACTCCAACAAATGTACCGCGCGCGATTTTTCCTACCACCTGTTCTTTCCTCTCCCCTTCCACACACACTACACAAGCACGCATACCGGAAGTCTGGTTGGAAGCTTTGAGCGTGTCCTGGCAGGGGCGATGCCTCGCTGTTGGGTGATACCTAGAGAAACACCGCTAGTCGGTGCCGGAACTCGCCATACATCGGGGGGAAGTCTACCGCCACCACCCTAGTAAAATATGCACTACACTTACGGGACTAATAACTCTGGTAGTTGGCGTGCCCAGTATTACTAACAATCGTAATTGTTTGAAGCAAGTGCCATTAAAATAGATAAAATCGGCGAAAATGACGTAAAAGGTAAAAAAATGATTTAATAGTCGAAATCGACGAAAAATCTATTTCGTTTTGTTATATTAAATGAATTTCTATACTAAACAGCATTGTTCTAAAGTGAAAATAAAAAATGACATTTCATTAAAATCCGCCCCCTAGTGATGGCATAAAACTTGCACAAACCCTAATTGGCTCATGTATTCCCGCCGGAGAGAGGGGGAGGGCTTCTTCCCCCTACCCCGCAGTTTTATTCCCCAATTCCTAGCACCTTTCTGCAGTCTAACATGCAGTAAAAGCGACGAAATCCGTAACGAAACATTTGATCTGGACAGAGGTAACCATGACAATCTCTTCAATACTCGTTGATTCTTTCTCCAAGTCACAATATGTGTCAATTGTGTGTCGTTTCTTTTCCAGAACACTCTTGTCTGATGAAAATTATCGATAGAAAAGTAGATGTTCCTTGCAGCTCCTGCTAATGCTCTCCCAACGTATCTAACGAATATTTCGGACCCTCAACAGTCTCCAATAGAATTGATTAAGTTTCTTCGTAGAATTGACTTGTATATAGTGTATTCCATTGTTGATATTGCTTACCCAATGATTGCCTGTCCACTGATAATTAATTGCAGCGCTGAAAGATCATTTTCATGTTTTAAGAGAGTGAATGACTCTGACCGAAGTTGTTGGTAATAGAATCAGTAATTTTAAATTCAATAAACTGTGATGATCTCATGTACCAATTCGCTATCAAAACGCAAGATATATTAGTTGTTTTTTAGTGTTATGTTTATCTTTTTATTAAAAAAGGGGGTTATTATTAATTGAATAAACACTTAAGAAATTTTCGAAACTTTTTCTTCATTATTAAAAAATGAAAGAATATAAAAAGGGCGGCACTGAGTGTAGTGCCCAGGGGCGTCGGATTTTTAAATCTGCCACTGAGCACACACTAATTGCGCGAAATGTCACAGCGGCTCACGATCACTCACTTGACACCTACAGAAATATTACTTTGTCAACACAGTTTCTGGTTGCGTCTGTCGCACTCCAATACGTGAAAGTCGCATCTGTCAAGCGGAGTAAGAAAGAAGCTAGTGGTTCTAAAACAGCACGTACTTTCTCGCCC
Organism: Gryllus longicercus; assembly: GCA_038098605.1. NCBI lineage: Eukaryota > Metazoa > Arthropoda > Insecta > Orthoptera > Gryllidae > Gryllus > Gryllus longicercus. Next base: position 1,953,920 of record JAZDUA010000214.1, on the reverse strand, counting down.
GTATTTACACGGAATATTACGTGAAAAGTACTCAAATTTTCGAAAATATGTGTTGCGTCTATTCACGCAACGCGCAGAGAGTATATATCGCGTCTCCTAGCTCGCGTTGAGAGCAACTTGGAGTAATCCTCTGTTAATTATAGGAGTAATACTCGTATATTATACAACAGCACTCTCTAGGGGCCGCTGGATTGTCAAGTCACGTCAGTCGCAGTCAATGAATCAGTCAGGGAATCGCCGATAGGTAGCGTCTTCGCGATCGCATTTAGAGCCTGTTTTACACGATCATTTTTCGCCGGTACAGAAAAAATACAGGCCAAACTGGATGTAATTTGTACGAAAAAATGACGCATGCTTAATTTTTCGGTACAGATTTCATCCAGTTTGACTACCGCGCTCCTGGCGGCACTTTACGGGACTTTCTCTAGTTTTTATGCGTGTGGAGCGATATGATCATTTTGTAGTTGCCTGAGAGCGTTCTGATGTGTTGAATTGTAATGTGAAGTGGTTATGTAAAGAGAAATAAATTATGCACTGTATTCTAATATTGTCGCATCCGAGCTCAGTTCTAACCTAACCTAACCTAACTTCATTTGTTACCTCAGATGCGATGTTCAAATGTTTGAACTTCAGCGCTACATGCGGCGTCCGGAGGAAGTATTTTCTTCACGATTACGTACAGACAGAAATGACGGTGTAAAACACTGTCCAGTTTCGGCACTGAAACATACTGCGTTGAAACGAACGTCCTTTTTCCATCTACTTAGTGTACAGAAAAAAGATGAAAAAAGGATGCAAAAATGACCGTGTAAAACAGGCATAGCACGTGCCCTGTGTCATCTACCCATCGTCTAGAATTGGGAAGGAATAAGGATAGGGGGTAAGGTTTAGGACGCTTCACAAGAGTTGGACTAGCCCCTGTAAAGCATGCTAACTCGTTTTGTCGTAACTAATTTCACATGAGGTTCTACGGGAATCGACCCCGGAAAGTACATTGTGCATGCAATTTTATTTCAAAATCTATCTTTCAGGAACAGATTTCATTACGGGAAAAATCTCTTCATAAATGTAGTTGTAGGAAGACACCGAACAAATTTTGAATTTTTGCAATTTTCGGAAACAGTTTTCAACGAACTTGAAACCTGCACCATTCTCTTAAACGTCCTTCACACAATCCAACAACCAAATTTAATAAAAAACGATGAAGCCTTTTATGTAAATTTTAGAAATGTCCCAGGAGATTCAGGTTAAATACCGTCAGATTCAAGGGGCCGCCATTCATCAGCCACATCGATTGGTGAATGTAAATTTTGGAGAATATAGGTTGAACGGCTCAGCCGCTAGCGTTGTTCACAAGGCGGACAGACAGATGGACGGATAGACATGTTTTGCAGTCATTCGACTTTTCGATAAAAAGAACCCATAAAACATGAATTCTGGCTATACCACGTGTTGGAGGATTTTTTCTAAATTTTGAACTACATTTATATACTTTTTCGTTTGCAGGGCCCTATAATAAGTTTTCTGACGAAAATGCGTCGTTTTTTCACGCAGCATTACATAACTTTCTCTCAACTCCGAAGCTCTGCGATGTTTTCGTTGCTGCTCTCTGCGAGGCTTACGAGCTGCAATTTGAAGCTCCTATACATTTAGCATTGCTGTCAAACAGTTATTGGACGGGGCTTCTCTCGCCCGTAAGCTGCACTCCAAACGGCCACGGGGTTCCGAGGACCTCCGAGTGCTTCGCAAAGAATGCCGAACCGCTTGATGCAACTGCCCTTTCAAAGTTCCAACGCGTGATCACAGAGAGGCGATATAGCATGTGCGTCTTACATAGGTTTCTTAATTATTGGATGTAGTGTTTGTCGGTGTTGTAGCATCTAGTGTGTAGTGCGTTGTGCTTTGATAAGACACTGAACGGCATGTGCAAAGGTGGTCGTGTGCTTCTGAGTATGCAAAAGTACATTAATACTGAAATTGCGTTATAACATTTTGTCGAAAATGAATTCTGTGAGTCGCCTCGTTGAACAGCCATTTTCTTATTTGGTTTATGAGGAAAATGTACGAGTAAAAGGACAAGGTAGGCCCGTTCCCGATATAAAACTCGAAGTTTTAGGTATCGATATTTCGCATATCCCATTTCGATATCGACTTTTTATTTCTACATCGATTTCCCATTTCGATATCGAATTGATTATACATTTCGATGTCAATTGTTCATTTCGATATCATGTTTTCACTTCGATATCATGTTCTCACTTCGGTATCATGTTCTCACTTCGGTATCGATCACTTCTGAATCGATTTCTCATTTCGATATCGTTTTCTTTCATCATTTTCTCATAAAAATATCGATTTCCCATTTCTAATTCGATTTCTCATTTCAATATCGATTTCTTAATTTGATATCGATTTTCAATTTCGATATCGGTTTTCCATTTCGATTTCGAGGTTCAATACAATATCGATTTTTTTCTGTATCCGTTTCTTATTTTGATATCGATTTCTAATTTTGATATCGATTACCTAATTCGTTATGAGTTTCTCATTTCAATATTGATTTCCCATATTGATATCGATTTCCTATTTCGATATCGGATGTCCAACTTCATATCGACTTCCCACTTCGATATTGATGTCCCCATTTCGATATCGATTTTTGTATCATTTTCTCAATTCGATATCGGTTACTCTGTTCGATATAGATATTTCTACTTTTTATATCGAATGTTGATTTCGATATCGGATTCTCATTTCGATATCGATTTCTCATTTCTTATTGTTTGTCATTTCGATATCGATTTCTCATCTCAGAAGTGATTTTGTACATCGATATAGATTTATTATTTCGATATCGATTTTTATATCGATATGGCTTTTTCATTTCAATATCAATTTCTCATTGTGATATCAGTTTTTCATTTATATATCACTTAATTATGACGATATCGATTTCCCATTTGGATATCGACTTTGCATTTCGATAACGACTTCCCAATCCGATATCGAATTTCAATTTCGATATGGGTTTCCCATATCGATGCCGGTTTCCAAATTCGATATCGACTTTCGATTTAAAATCGATATCATATTTCCGTACCATTTTCCATTTTGATATATTTATCATTTGAATTTTTATATCTCATTTCGATATCAATTTCTCATTCGATATAGGTTCGCATTTCAATAATTATTTCCCATTTCAGAATCATTTCCAATATCTATATCCATTTTCCATTTCGATCTCATTTTCTCATATCGATATAGATTTCATATTTCGAAATCAATTTTTCATTTTGAAATATAATTCTCATTTCGATGTCGGTGTTTTGTTTCAATATGGTTTTCTCATTTCGATATGGATTTCTCTTTTCTATATCGATTTCTCATTTCCATAAATTTTTCTCATTACGAAATCAATGTCTCAATTCGATATCATTTTTTTCATTTTTATATCGATTTCTCATTTTGATTTCGGTTTCTCATTTCGATACAATTTTCTCGTTTCGATATTGCTTTTCCATTTCGATACCTATTTCCTAATTTGATAACGGCTTCTCATTTAGATATCGATTTCCCATTTCGAATTCATTTTTGTTTTCGTAATCAATTTCTCATTTCTATATCGTTTTCTCATTTCGACATAAATTTCTCATTGCAATATCGATTTCCCATTTCAATATTGTTTTTTTCTATTTTCATATTCGTCTCTCATTTAGATATCGATATCTCATTTTGGTATTCGGTATTGATTACGATTTCAATATCAATTTTTCATTTCAAAGTTGATCTTACATTTCTATATGAATTTCTCATTTCGATATCGATTTATCATTTTAATATCTGTTTCTCTTTTACGTATCGTTTTTTTCATTTCGATATCGATTTCTTTCGATATCGAGTTCCCATTGCTTTATCAATTTTTTATGTGGATATCAATTATCGTTTTCGCTTTCCCATTTCGTTTTCGATTTTCTATTTTGATATCGGTTTATCATCTCGTTATCGACTACCCATTTCGATATCGATTTTTTTATTTCAAAAACGATTTTACAGATAAATATTTTCATTTCAATATTCACTTCCCATTTCAATGTCGACTTCCCATTAATATTGATTTCTCATTTTGATATCAATCTTTCATTTCAATATCGATTTATCAATTAAATATCAATTTTTCATTTCGTTCTTGATTTCACATATCGATATAGATTTCTCATTTTCATATCGATTCCTTATTTCGATATCGATTACTCATTTCGATATCGGTTACTCATTTTAAATCACTTTCTTATGTAGATATCGATGTTTATTTCGATATCGATTTCTCATTTCGATATGTTTTTCCTCTTTCGATATCAATTTCTTAGTTTAATAACGGTTTCTCATTTTGATATCGATTTCTTATTTTGATATAAATTTTAAATTTCAATGACGGTTTCTTTTCTCAATATCGATGTCTTATTTCGAAATCAATTTCTCATTTCGAAATCGATTTCTCATGTCGATATGGATTTTATCTTTCATCAAATCGTTTATCAAATTTATATAATCTTTTCTCATTATGATATCGATTTTCATTTCGATATCGGTTTCCCATGTCGATATCGACTTCCTATTTGATTTCGATTTCCCATTTCGATATGGATTTCTCATATCTAATTCGATTTCTTATTTCGATATCGATTTCCTATTCCGATATCGATTTCCCATTTCGAATTCATTTTCTCTTTTTGATATCGGTTTCTCATTTCAAAATATTTTTTTTCATTTCGATATCGGTTTCCATTTCCATTTCGGTACAGATTTGTCATTTCAATTTCGAATTCTATTTCGATATAGATTTTCCATTTTGGTATTGATTTCACATTTCGATTTCTTATTAGGATATGATAATTCAAGTCGATTTCGATTTCTCGTGTTAAAATCGATTTCTCCTTTCGATATCGATTTCCCATTTCGATATCGATAATTTATTATGGCGCATTTCTACCAATTTAGGCATAGTGTAGGCATACAGAGCGGGACATAAGAAGGCCCTGTATTACCACCGTCAGTTAAAGTTCCAGTTAGAGTTAACCGGACGTTAGCGGGCGAAATTCGTATTACGAGCATCGGTTAAAGACAAACCGAAGGTTTACCGGAAAGTTAAGTTTACCGGAGGTTGAAATAAGGGTTACTAAGTTAACTGCCGGTTAGGTGAAATGGCGAATGGTATAAATAAAGAAACTGATTCTGAAGACGAAATGCTGTTGGAATATTTCGTTAATACCAGATGGTTCAAACGTTCGCGGCTCAGACGGGATAATTTCGGAAAGTGGGACTGCGACGAATTTTTCGCACGCTTCAGGATTACGAAACAAACTGCTTTATTCGTATTGCAACAGATTGAAGATGAACTGGAATACGTTACAGACAGGTATGAGGATGTATATAATAAATCATTAATGGCACTAGTTATAGTATGTTACCTCTGTAGGTAGATGTAGAACTTTTCCTTAGCTTTCTCTCTAAATTTTTGAAATAAGAAGGTTATGTTGTAACCTCCTGGGCTGTAAGGCATTGAAATGATATATTATTGAATTTGACGTGTTTAATATTAGTCTTATTAAATAATCGTTTTCATTGGTCTACTTATTTAATTAGTATTTTTGTTAATGGTTTACTAGTTGTCATCCTGATTTTAAGTAAGTCCATGTTATTTCAGTTTTTTGTTAATAAAATGGTATCACCAATTTTTATTATTATTTAAATGATTACTTACAATTATTACTTAATTTTAATGGTATCCACAAAAGGATTAAAGACTGTCAACATGAGGTCGCTATATTATTTATTCAGTTTGAATATCGAATGAATAATACTGCAAACCTTATTTGGATTGTCTTTAAATCTTTGTGGATATTACTAAAATTAAATAATATTCATTAGAAAATTGTTGGTTCACTTTTAACCACATTTGAAATTTAAATGATTAATATGTAAATTAAATATTAATGTGATTATTATGTATTCCCAACTTGGTGTAAGTTAAAATAGGGTAAATAGTGTTTAATGAAATTTACTTATTTTTCTTTGACGACTTTCCTATTGTAACAAGTTTCTGCATTACTGAAATTCAGAAGATTACACTTTAATGTAATTATAATTTTTGTGTATTATCATATTTTGCATACATTCGTTAAGAAATAAGCTTGAAACATTTCTAAAGTAAATTACAAATTAAATGAAAATATCACTTCATGCCAATAAAATTTCAATTGATTTAATTTTTTTTAGATCCAATTCATATTTTTAAAGTACTACTTGTTGTTACATCTTACACATTACACAATTTTTAACATACTATTCCATAAAATACTACAGTGTTTTGTGAAGTATTATAGTTTGCAATTATAAGCAATATTTTATTTCTCATTTCATTTAGGCTCGTTTTCAATTTATGAAATACAAATATATATAGTAATTTAAGATCGATTTCAAAAGTATCAACAAATCAAGTTTCTTCTTTAATACCTAAAAATATTTTCATTAAGTGGACATCTGAAAGTAGATAATTATTTTTGGGTTAAGAATTAAAATATTTTGATTTATATATAGACTTCAGAAACATTCACACTATTAAGAATTCTATTGTTTTGTTTCAGAAATTGCTCTTTGTTTCCTAGGAATCAATTACTGCTCACCCTGAGATATTATGCAACTGCCGGCACTCTAACAACAGTTGGTGACTTCTTAGGAGTGCATAAAAGTACTGCAGGGAGAATAATTACAAAAGTCTCTCATGCCCTTGCATCTCTAAGGAGAAAATTTATTTACATGCCGAGAAGCAGAGAAGAACCATTAAACCTTCAAAGAAAGTTCTTTGAAGTGGCTGCTTTTCCGAAGGTGATAGGTGCCATTGATTGCACTCGTGTACGCATTGTTTTACCCAGTTGAGACAATGCTGAAGTTTTTTGAAACAGGAAAGGATACTTCAGCTTCAATGTGCAAACCATTGCAAACCAAGACTTGCGCATTCAAAATATAGTTGCACGGTGGCCTGGATCAAGCCACGATGCTACAATATACAGAAACTCTGTAATTAAGGCTCGGGTGGAGAGAGGGAAGTTTTTGAATGGGGTGCTGCTTGGCGATGCAGGACATCCTATAGGACCAACATTGTTGACACCTCTTCGCAACCTTCATTTACTCGAGGAAAATTTGTATACTGAATCGCACATTAGAACACGTAATACAGTGGAAAGATTACACGGTGTTTGGAAAGCAAGATTCCCTATTTTGGCACTGGGAATAAGGCAAGATATTTCACTAGTGCAGCCCATAATTGAGGGATGTGCTCTAATGCACAACATTGCCATTGAGAGGAAGGAAGCTGATTCTCCACTTGTTCCAGGAATGGATCAAGAACAATTGCAACTGGCAGTTCAAGAAGTGCAGATAACTCCTGCCATAAATTTAGAAGTGCCACAAGGGGAAGCAGTTCGGGAAACCTTTGTGAGGTTCTTCAGAGATAGAATTCATAGAAATTAATGTTAAACATTCATTCATTTATAGTTAAATTACATTTAAAAAATAAAGTTTACAAATGTTTTAAAACATTATTTTGTTGCCTCTCCTTTGCTTCCACATCCATTTCCTCTAATTATGACTGACTGTCGCCAAGCCCAAAACACCGGAAACAAAACAAATCTCCAATCCTACAGCGAAAGAGTGAATATCGAAAACATTATGCTGCACTCTATTAATCGTTTTGAGTGCTAGTATTAAGTATTGCCAACCAACACAGAGTAAACGTTAAAGTGAGAGTTAGCTAACTTCCAGTTACCTCACACTCGTAATACAACGAAGTCCATTTTAACCCGGAGTTACTTTAACCGGCGGTTGTAACCAAAAGTGGTAATACAGGGCCTACGTAATGATCTGGACTGTCCGGGTGACGCCGCGTCGAAGGCTGAGGTGCCGACATTTTGACCGACATATCGCGGTCTTCTTCAGGACTGTACTGTTCAGTAATGCGTAATCAGTACAAATATGCAATTCCATGAATTTCCGTCCTCCTCCAGGAGACACCTGACCGTGCGAGCGAGGTTTGCGTGCTCCCATGAAGCTGAGGGCCATGGCAGGCGTAGAAGTGCTGATTGGTTGAAGAATCGATTAGCAATACTACTGGTAGGGTCACCCAAACTCTACAGACCTCAGCGGAGTCAGACGAAGGGATGTCTCACAACGATCATTCGGTCCCTTTCAATGGCCTGATGCTCCCACATTCCGCCCTGTACCTGTATCCAATATCGCTCTCCCCCCACCAGCGACCCTTGTTGCCAGATGGTACACGTTTCAAGGATGAGACTGCTAAACTATACTTTGAGTTTTACTTTTTTATCTATTCTACTAGACCTCTCTTAGTCCATTGTATTTTCGACACCGAAGCTATTGGGTCTGGAGGGCTAGGGTGTCATTCATCTTCTTTCCTTCTAGTACTTTCCTTCTTTTCTTACTGCTCTACTCTCCAATTTTCTATGTCTTCTTCAATTATTCTGAAGGAGGAGTAAATCACAAACAAATCCCGGTCTTCCAGGTTGAAGTTGGACGATGGGTTAACAACCGTTCTCCAGAAAAAAAAATTTAAGAGACGAAAAAAATACCGGACTGTTTTTGGAAGACAACATATAAAATGGTAAAATGATATGATTCTGCGAACTTAGAATGTGAGAAGCTTGTTTAACCTAGGTGCATTAGCAATCTTAAAAGAACTAGCTAAATATAAAATATCTGTAGCAGGTTTACAAGAAAAGAGATGGACAGGAAAAAGAATGCTGGACTCCGGCGATTACACAGTATGTTACAGTGGTCATGAAATATTGGCAGGATTTTTAAACCACAAAAGTGTTAAACATTTGGTCTCTCAATTTAATCCAGTAAACGAAAAATTATGCTCTAATGGAAGAAGAAAGAATCTCCCAAATTATCGTCTGTAAAGAAACCGAAAAAAGAAAGACCCTGTTTAAGAAGGCTAGATGATGTTGAAATGGATTTGAGATCAATGGGAGTGAAGGGGGTGGAGAAGAAAGGCAAAAGAGAGAAGTGAATGGGCATTGATCGTTTGAGACGCCAAGGCTAAACTTAAAGCGGCTTAGTACGACAGAAGAAGAAAAAGAAGAAGGTGAAGAAGAAAAGGAAGATGATGCTGAAGAGTTCCGTGGTCTACTTATGGCTTATGGAATTTTCAACGATCCTTTTCTTTCTTTAGCAAATTCTAATTAAAGAGAAAAAGAAAGAAAATCTACAATGTTAGAAATAAATTCTCTGAAACGTCATGAAGCTGTCCTTTACTATCTCTATCCAAAACCGAGATTACTAATTGTTATGTTCTTGGGGATGATAAATAATACACTCGATAAAGTTAAAGTATAAAACGTTTCACAATACATAATAGGTAAGAACGCGCGGCAAATTTTAACGGTCACTCAGGAACACGTCGGGGAGAACGGCCGTCCGCTACGGTTGACGGCGAGAGACTGAGGCATGCTCGTTGCAGCAAGAGAATGGAAGACTGCGCCAGTGCGTCGCGTGCTACCAACTGTTGAGCGCCAAATCACCAACAGCAAAAGAAGAATAAATTTAGGGTGCATATACAACACTAATCTGCGAGTTTACTAATCTCTCATAAAATCCACCCGAACCCGCAGTACCTGGTTCAGAAGCCTTAAAAATATGCAATTCTATTTAAGGGATTTATTTAAAAGTTATTATTTTATAATTATAAATTACAAGATATTAAGTGGACAGGGAGAGATTGTCAAATCTTCAAAATGAGATAAAAAAAGGCAAGTAATCCGTGCCAGCTGAACGGCTGAAATAGGTTACTTGCGTATATTACTAAGACGCAGATAGATTACCACCCCTGTCTAATCCCAGGATGAGTCATCGCCACATCGCCAGTCACTTGACACTGTGTCTTCCTCTAATCGACTACTATTACTATAAACGAACAAACAAACAAATAAATAAATAAATAAATAAATAAATAAATAAATAAATAAATAAATAAATAAATAAATAAATAAATAAATAAATAAATAAATAAATAAATAAATAAATAAATAAATAAATAAATAAATAAATAAATAAATAAATAAATAAATAAATAAATAAATAAATAAATAAATAAATAAATAAATAAATAAATAAATAAATAAATAAATAAATAAATAAATAAATAAATAAATAAATAAATAAATAAATAAATAAATAAATAAATAAATAAATAAATAAATAAATAAATAAATAAATAAATAAATAAATAAATAAATAAATAAATAAATAAATAAATAAATAAATAAATAAATAAATAATAGTCTTTATTGATGGCGAGGCTCAGGCCATTTAACCTACTCTTCCGCCTAACCATTTTCAAAAAACTTTAATACAATAGTTAATGAAAAGTAAAGGTCATTCAAAGAGAAATACGTACGCAATTTGGATGAGGGGGTGTTTCACATTGAAGACGGCATGTAAGCGGAGGAATATACGTGTCACTTTGTTAGTCTTATTCACCAAAAACCCCGCTGGTGGTTCTGCACATGCGTACTTTGAGAGCCAAGTATGTCCGTTAATTTTCCTCCAAACAAGTCTATAATTTTCGTAAATTGTGAAAATTCGGATTTTTAGTCGTCCGCATGGGTCGATGCGGATTGAACGTCGAAAATGCAAAGGAAAATGCGGAAATGCGGTACCTCTAGCAACACTGGTGGAATGTTACCTTTGAAAATGTTTCCACGAACTTCCTGTATTTTACAGAGTGTGCGATGAACACGCTTATAGCGCTTCTGGAGGGTCAAGGTGTCGTTCGTCCACGTTCCCCGAAACCCTACTCGTTTGCCCGTCCAATTTCCCTTTACCAAACGTTTGAGTCATCAAAAAGAGTCTTCTAAATACTAGTGCAGGCAATAGATACTAGTGCAGAAAAATTTCTTCGAAATGTCAAAAATTCATTTTATTGACGTTTGTATTATCTAGGTTTGACTGTATATTTAAATTTAAATTTTCAACTGCGGATTAAATATAGGAGTTTTATATTTGAAAATACAAAATACTGTCAGAAAAAATTTCGATACACGTACAAAATACATACTCAAATATGTATTTTCGATGCAAACTACAAATGTATGGAAAATACGTATTTAAATACATGTATTTTCGATGATGCCCAACTCTGCCTAGTCACAACATCCACCTTGAATCGTGGGTAGGACAATGAAGTCGGGGCTTGAGGTACCACCTGCCCCCCGGCCCCCCTTCTGGACGTACCTTCATATCTCAAGCGGGAATGTACATTCGCAAAATACACCCAAAGAGCTACATGAAGGCTGACTGAATTTGAAAGAATTCTAAATCTGTAACATAATTAATTTAATTCTGAAGTTATGTTTTTGCAGTCAAAGCAACACCCTCTGTGAAACAAAGTATTCTAGCATTACGTTAGGCGCTGGTTACGGGCGGTTACACCCAGGTTACGCCGCCACTCGCGTACAAACTGATATTTCACGAACGAACTGTACAAACTCGAGTCCCTGGAGTTTGAAACTAGTATTTTAATTTTTTGGGGTACTTTATATGAAGCCTCTACAATTTCAAAATTTTCTCAAAAATAGCACTAAATTTTTTGTTAAACCTTTATCCTCGGACAAGGTAGAGAACTTATAAAAATGACGCTCATGTCATTTTCACTGAAATTCCTGATTTTTGGAAATTTTCAAAGTTTTTCGGTGTTTTTCTAGAATTGCAATATTGCCAAAAGATATTTTTCTTAATAAAATCTCTTCTTTAAAGACAGACGTGACGAAGGCGCCGGCGGCCGACACCGGATATGGAAGACGTGATCGCCAGCGCTCCCAGGGACGAACGGGTGCGTAACACGTTGGCCATGATGAAGAGTGACGACACATCGCTTACTGTGGTCTGTGTGAACGAGAGTACTATGCGCTGTGACAGCATGGAGAGGGAGTGGGCACACAAGGGGAGAGGAGGGGAGAAGAAGGTTGCCCCAGCGTACTGAGTGCGATCGAGGGCATGAGCAACATCCTCAGAATATAACAAAGCATCCTCACAGAGTTTGTGAGCTAGTGTTTTGGTGACCAGGGTAGTCTTAAGTAACAGCGTGATTTGCACAAGGTCAGTGGTTTGGGTAGCAACGCTGTGTTGTAATTAGAAAGTGAAGATTCTAGGACGATCATTCGAATCAGTGAAGATATTCAGTATTAATTTTATGTATTGGTGCGATCATATCAGGTATGTTTCTTCCGAAAGCCATAAATATGTGCTGGACCAAACTACCGTGCACTGCCAGGGATATTACAAGAGGCTAATGTCCGTGTACTTGGTTTCCCAAAAGCTAATGAAATGCGTCGAAAAGGCTTGCTGGAGCTTCGACGGAATTTCAACACTTAAGAGAACTAATAAGTTGTGTTACTTTTATTCGTAGTCATTACCTTACAGAAAACCATTTTTGAATGTTTTGCGACATTTTCCATACACGAGTAATATTTACTATCTTTTTGTTTGACCAAGTTTTAAATCAACTTATTACTGTAAATATTACCCTTAAAACATTACACACTTCAAATAATGAGGCTTAGTGAAACGAACGTTTAAATAATTTCAAATATTTTTAGGTTTTATACACTGCCGGAAAAAATATTGCATCACCGTGATGAGCAATCAAGTAGGCGATGGGGGACGTTAAGGATAGGGGTCGTAGAAGACGTGATTCACATTTCACGGACGACTGAACCCGGTGACGTAATGGCAGCGTGACGAAATGGCCCGGACGTGCCATCTACTCCGTGGCTTTAAAAGACGCTGTCCACTGCGATAAGGTCTAGTCGGGACTTAGGTATGCTACGGTGTCGCATTCGTTCGCCCTTTAAGCAATTGGTGGGATTGTCGGCCTGCCTGGGAAACCGGGTGGCCCTAGGCGCATTGCTGACCACGTCGACCGTGATGCGACGACGGTGCTGCGGTGCTGGCCACAGATGGGTAGATGAGCATTCCCATAAACCTAGACTCACTTTGGGGTGACCGCGGAGCATCGACGAACGTCAAGATCGATGCATCGTGAGGGTGGCGTTGGCAAACTGTACGAACATCCGAGATGCGCCGAGATAGAGGCACATGTGGCCCCCAACGTGTCTCCACGCACCGTTGGGAACTGGTTGTTTGCTGCAAGATAAAAAATCGCGCATACTGCTAGCCCATTTGCCACTCACACTGAACCATCGTCGGGTACATCTGGCGTGGTACAATGTTGGGGTCAGTTGGAAGACATAATGGCGTGCAGTGATGTTCAGTGATGAGAGACACTTCTGCCTGCATGACAGTGATGGTCGTGTGCGTGTGCAGCGTCGAACAGGCGAGCGCCGGACTGTGTTCGTCCGCATCACGTACATCCCACCGTGGTAATGATGGTTGAGGTGCCAGCTACAACACCCGTTCATCTTTGGTGTTCGTGTAGTGATCATAGACCAACGCTGGATACATCCAGCACGTTGTGCCGCCTGTGCTGACCTTTCTTGCATCGGAGGGGTGGTGCGCTGTTCCAGCAGGCAATGCTCTCCCTCACACTGCCCGCGCTTCGCAACACAACCTCCGCGATGTTCGTCAATGTCCCTGGCCAGCACACTCGCCTTCTTTGACCCCGATCGAACATGTGTCGGACATGATGGGCCAAGTCCTGTCGCGTGCTGCGACTCCCCCAACAACGCAGCCTTTTCTGAGGCGGTGCAGGAGGCGTGGAACAGTGTACCTCAGAACTCTACCATTCGCCACCGGTACAATTGGATGCCAGCCCGCATCAGGGCATGTAGTGCTTCCCGCGGCGAGTAAACGCAGAAATGATGTGGTGTTTCCGGTCCATGGTTATCTCTGTTGCTCGACATGCGAGTGTCACAGGACTCTGCCCATGTAATCATGTCTAGTATTCTGACCGTGTGTGCTGTATCTGTACGGAGGAATGCACAATGCAATCGAGGTATTGCAATTTTGTTATCGCCAGTGTATTATAGTGTGGCGTCATGGATACTCACAGCGAACACAGACACAGAGATTTCATCTAACAAATATTTATTTACAAAGAAAACACAACAAATATTTACAATGAATTTCCACTTTACACCCTAGCTCTGATAGACCTACTATCCCCTGATCGCGGCAGTGATCCAGTTCCGATTGATGGTCGGTTTCCATTGTGGCATTCGCCACTCCTACTTCTGAAGCGCGCACAAAGCCTAGCTTCCGTGACCGGATGTCACACTGGGACACAAAGTCCGCACTGGCGTACCAACTGACGGTTTGCCTCGATCGCAGGAGCGATCTTACTCGATTGAAAATCGGCGTGAGTCGTGGCTCTCAACCACTCCTCACCTCGGAGCACGCATACAGCATTGCTCCCACGTGACCGCAGTCACCCAAGGACACAAAGTCCTCCACAGGCTCGTCAACACGTGACTTGTCTCGTGAGCCCTGCCCGTCGCTGAATCGTCGTGGCGCCAAGTTTTGTGCAACTGCACGAGTTTCTCCCACTGTCTCCAGAACCCACTCACTGGCTCTGTGCACTCCCTTATATACTCGAGGCTCACGTGACCTACTACGTCACGCCGCCCCCGCTGCGCTCTATTGCTGACCATGACGGTTGGGTCTCCGTTTTTTAAGACCGGAGGACACTAAAGCCTCGTGTCTCCCGTTTCCGCGTTCTTGCTTTAAGGAAAAACCCTTTTCTCCCTCCTGGGGCGAGGAGTTTTCCTCTTACTAATCCCTTACCACGCGTCCCCAAATAGATGCCACGAGGCACGCTGGCTCATACGTTACAATAGCAATGTTTCATATCAAATTAATGTTTAATCCGTTTTTATTAAATGCGATGGTTGTCTTATTCTGTACTTAAGGAATGATATTCTTGACATCTTTAAATATGTTTGCTGATAATTAATTACTAGTATTAAATAGGTTCTAATTTTATGCAATATTACAGGTGCACTTTCGTGGGAGTGATATTTTGCGGGAAACAGTTGTGTATGATACGATGGGTGAAAATATTTTTTAAATATAGTGTCACTCAATTTTAAAAAACTTGGTGTCTTCCTGATTTCTTGACTGCTATATCTATGTTTCTAGAAAAGAAACAAAGCGAGAAATTCCTGCTGAAAAGAAAAGAAGACTGAAGAAATCCCAATAATTTGATGTCGGTGCTGCTGAAATATTTTGAAGAAAGAATTATTGTCTTCAGTTTGAACAATTGTTAAACAAAGTGATGATTGTGTTTCCTTTTTAGTTTATCGTCTTACTTGGTAAGAAGAGAAAGTTACGTAATCGTGCGCCGAAAAACGGCGATTTTTTGCCAGAAAAACTCTTATACTGGGTTTGGTAACGAAAAAGTGGATAAATCCAGTTACTAAATTTCGAAAAAATCCATGGTGTAGCCAGAATCCATGTTTTGTGGGTTGTTGATACCGAAAAATAGATTGACGGCAAAACATCCGTCTCTCCTTCTGTCTGGCTGTATTTCAGTCTGCCTGTTATTCCCTATCGAACCTGAATGAACTCAAGGCTCTGGGATTTTCAAACGGCTATTTTGATTTTTGAGTGTACTTTACATGAAGCATCAAAAACATTTTCAACATTTCTCATAAACAGTACCAAATATTTTGATCAAACTATGTCTTCGGATATCGTAAAGAACGCTCTTGACGAATGTTGACTGTTGTGTAAAGAAGGCTTGAAAATCGCTCCCGAGAATGTGCTCTAGCGTTGCTGTTAGAGCAAATATTCTACGCTACTAAGTGTTTATTAATAACTGTGCTACGTTACGTAAAGCTGTGTGTGAGTTATATGTACTTTGTGTCAATATTGGTGCTTTAATGAGGAGATAAACTTCACAAACGGCCGGCGTGGGGCCGTTAGCGGCAATGGTGATGGCGGGCGCGGATTAGGTGAGAGCTTCTTATTGTAAGTAAGATCAGCTGCGCCGCTCGACGGGGAGGGGGGGCGTGTGCGATCATAGATGCGCGTGAGATCGTGTGGAGATGTGCAGAATTTTATCCGTGACAGCGTGTGGACCGCCGTTGCGTGACCGAGTTAAAGACCTACTTTCGCACCACGTGCGTGACCCCTGTAAATACTAGACCGTAGATGATTCCTTATTAGGCTACGTGTAAATAGTAGATTACGATAACATATTGATATAATAAAATGAGTCTTTTAGTTAATGTATTGTATACAAACGTAAATGTGGGAAGCCGTAGGCGAACTATTACAAGGCCCGGGTGTATTGCATAATCAAGTAGGGAATCAAAGGTGAAGTATAGCATAGGGAAAGGAGCGCACAAGCGAAAGGACGGTGTTTAAATTAAATAGCGAGCATTTCCACAAACATTTTGAGACATCCCCTAGCAAAATCGGCTTAATAATGGCGACTTCATGGATTTTTTAAATGCAAATGTGTATATTTACGCTAGCCACCGCCGCCATTACAGTCATGCGGTAGCGTCCCTCCCAAATGCCGCCATATTGGAGCAGCTAGCGACACTGCCAACCCTCACCCCGGGCACGACGCCCAAGCGAGCGATATTAATAACTAAATCACTACTTAAATATTATGCCTCTCACTGGTATTATTGGTAAATTAATTATATACGTCATTAATTGTCATTGCTACACAGACTACCTTCTGTACTTGCACTTTTCGCGTATGGACAGGTATTTGAAAGGGAACCCAGATCTCATGCTGTAGCCTAAGCGGCTGAGGTACGAATCCAGAAGCCATAAGTTTGCTGGTTCGAGTCGTCCCCGATCCAGGGTGATTTTTGAAACCACTAGCCCAGGCTTCTCCATCATTCTCCCGGAAGGAGAAAAACATATAGCAGGTTGAATAGCTGAGTCACGCCCGAACTGATGTAAATGTGTGATAGCACCCGCCATCAACGGCCGGAGATTACAGCGCTACCTATGAGCGCAGTATCCAACCAACCAACTAGCGCGAAGATAGGCAACACTAGCCTAATATCCCTTGCCCGCAAACGCCTGACACCCTTCGCGCAGGCAATACGCCCACTTCCTGCCTCGGCCTAATGTACATGGTGAGTCTGCACATTGGAGCACGAGCGTGCGCGATGTCGCGACCGGTGGGCGACGCCGCCCGCCGCCCCGTTGTTCGGCGCCTCGCCTCCGCCAACTGCCGTCAGCTGAGCCTAAGAGTGCCGCCACGACCCCACGTCGGACCATCCTCTCAATAAATCCCTCAACGCATCAAAGCACACAATTATCGTGGTGCACGCATGCAAAGTGACACCGTATACTAGATATTACTTTTTCCATTTCGACACACAAGCTAGACTTGCTCCACAAATCCGAGTGGCATCTCACTTAAGCAAAAAGCAACAACGAAATACCCGCCTGCTGAGAAAAATTGCAACTGAAAGAAAGACCGCTCCCAGAAACGACTTCACTAACTCTGATGAAATCAAGGCCATCACGATACCAGAAAGTCCTGAGGCAAACTTGAGAAACTTGAGAGGCACAAAGAAGAAAAAGAGCAGAGCCATGAATAAGTCCCGTACAAGAAAACACGAATCCGTGCGATACGTCTCCAGAGACGAGGAGCTCAGCAAAGTCAGGATAAGTCTGTCGAAGAGGGCTATCTCAATGGGGTTTGGCAGTTCGAGCAGCAAAAGAGATAGCCCCTTGCAGAAACCCGCCATCCCCGATAGCGGAGCTATCACTGCCAGAACTAGGTATAGGTTCAAAAAGGTCTGAAAACCACACCAAAAGCACACAGCAGCATGGACAGGACTACGAGAGCAGCCAAGAGGGGCGAGCGCCGAGCCAAAAAGGTACGCCCGCCACCGCCTTTACCCGCCCCCTTGGAATGGGGGCCACATACCCCCTGAGGTCTGTTCAAGGTAACAGAGATGCAAACACAGAAGGAAACGCGCACAGAAAGCCACCAACCTAATAATGACCACTCGCTGAACTCCCCTGATGTTACGGGAGAAAATGGCAGGGACTTTGCCGCCCACAAGGACTGCAACACCGCCCCCACACACCCGTTGACGACCAGGAGGCGACAACAACAGATGGCGGTGCACTCCACGTGCCTGAAGGCGCTGTGGAACCTGCAGAATGCGATCAGAGCGTCCAAGTAACAGTCCAGGCAGACGGAGGCGCAGTGCCACTATCCACAGATGACAGCGGCCGCCCAGGTCGCGTCAGGCAGGAAAACTGCCCTGCGTCAGGCAGGAAAACAAACTAACATTACCGTTATAATAAGGTGTTGAGTCAAGGCTCAGCTCCGAGATGGCGCCACTGTTTGCAAATGAATATGAAGAGATGATGCCAATGCGTGTTCACATGTTTTTTTGGTCATGACAGTTCTCCCATGCTTATTTGAAAACGTGTTAACATTTAATTTTAAGTATGAAGTGGCTGAGGCGTCTTGGAAGTTGCTGGGGTCTTTTAAATCGACGTAAAGTCTGGTCCGGGCGATGGTCTCATTCGATCCCTGGTTCTTCTTCTTCAATTATTTCTGGTGTGTCTATGTCAATTGGGACATGTTGGTTGATCTACGTTCAGTTCTTCATTACGCTGATTCAATGGAATGTGTACCAAATCTCCCAAGTCAACTTGATATTCTTGATTATCAAGATTCGGCGCAAACCTTACTTTTTTCTTTAGCGTTTCTGCTAAAGTCGGTTCTGGAGTTTCGGTTAATCGTAGTTGGTCTATATGCCGTTTGAAGATGTCACCGTCATCTAATTTCACTAGATACTGCAATTGTTCATTTTTTTATAATTATTCCGAACTTCCATTGCTTTTTATTGGCAGATTAGTAGAGTCCTTGTACGCGTTCTCCCACACTTAATTGTCGTGTCTTTTTCATTGATGTTTCAGTGTTCTGAAGTTTTATCGGTTTTAGTGCATCATGTTCAATGCTAATGTTGCAGTTCAGATTCTGCTCAGCCGGGGTTCTCTGGTTGTTTAAAGGAGTCGCTCTGTACCTGAAAAGAATTTCCCGAACTTTCTTTCGCAATGAAAGTGGTTCGTTGATCATTGTTACTAATCGTTTTTTCAATGTTTGCACATTCCTTTCTGGTAATCCATTCGTTGCAGGGTGTCCTGGCGCTATGAACTTCCAAAAATGCCTGATGTTTTACAGAAGTGTTGAAAATTTTCTCTGGAGAATATTGTAGCATTATCTGCAACTATTACGTCTGGAAACCCGTGCCTTGAAAACATTTCTTGGAGAAATTCGATGGTTGATGCTGCAAATGGTGCTGACGAGCATGGTTCAATTTCTGCCCATTTCGATTTTGCATCAATGGCAACTAAAAAATGATGTCCTTGGTATGGTCCTGCATAATCGAAGTGAATACGCTGCCAATTTCCTTCTGGTTCTTGCCATGGGTGTAGAGGGGCTTTTGCTGGACTGTTTTTCACTTTTACACATTCAGAACATGCTCGAACGATATGTTCGATATCCTTGCCTATGTTCTTCCTGTATATATACCGGTGTGCGAGTTATTTCAGTTTTGAAATTCCGATATGAGTTCGATGAAGTTCCTCCAAAACAGCAGCTTGTAGTTTTGCTGGTATCATGACGCGTTGACCTCTAAAAAGTATGACGTCCGTGGTAAAATCTACACCAGTTGTTTCGTCTTCTTGGAGGATGCCAGAAAATTGATCATCAGTTTCGGACTCTTTCTGAATTAATTCGAATGTGATTTTCTGAGTGTAAATTCTGTTGATGGTTTCTACGTATAGAAAATGAACTTCTTCATTGATAGCTGTTTCTGTGTGTGATTTAAGTTCTGCATTCAGTGGTACCCGCGTTAAACAGTCAGCATTGGTATTCTCATATCCTCTTCTGAATATAACTTTATACTTATAATCGAATCCTAATAGAAACGCTGCGTAACGTTGTAGACTGGCTGAAGTCATCCGTGGCAATTTTGCATGTTGATGGAAAATCCTAGAGAGAGATTGATTGTCTCTGACAAGTTGAAATTGACTTCCGCATAAATATGAAAAAATCTGTCAGTTCCAAAAACAATTGCTAGAGCTTCTCTATCAAGTTGAGAATCGTTTTGTTCTGCTGGGGTTAGTGAGCGAGATGCAAAACCTATTGGTTTTCCTGATCATTGATTATGTGTGATAAGACTGCTCCTTTACCTTTGGAACTTGCATCAAAAGCGAGTCGAACTTGGAATTCGGGATTTAATGACATGACTACGCGATCGCTTATGATTTCCCGTTTCAAGCGAATAAAAGCTGCCTCACATTCTGTTGTCCATTTGAAAATCGTATTTTCCTGCAGCAAATTCTGCAGTGGTGCTGTAATTGTAGAAGCATTTGTAATAAATCTGCTATAAAATGTGACTAATCTTAAAAAGGATTTTGTTTCATCTTTTGATTTTGGCATTTGTGTGATGGCTTTGATTTTTTCTGGTAACTTCGAAATTTTATTATATTCGATAACGTGTCCTAGAAACTCGAAGCGTTGTTGAAAAATGAGCATTTCCGGTGATTCAAATGTAGATCATATTTCCTCAGCTGTTCAAGGCACAAGATCAAGTTAGTCTCACATTCTTCTTTTGTTGATCCATGCACAATAATGTCGTCGAAATATTTTTCAGTCTTCGGGATGTTTTTCAAAATTTGGTCGAAAATTCCGATTAAATTCTGATGGCGCTGTTTTGAAACCAAAGGAGAGGCGATTCATTCTGTAAGTCCCTCGATGTGTTGATATTGTTTGAATTTTAGTCGATTGTTCATCCACTGAAATATGTAGAAACGCTTTATACAGGTCCAATCGGAAAAAGTAGCGAGAATCATGGAGACTATTCAAAATTTCGTCGATTTTTCGAATGGGGTAATGTGCGTCTATACGTTGCTCGTTCACACCAACTTTGTTATCGACACCTCCATAATTTTTTGGAATGACGTCAGTCGAACTCCTCCATCATTTTTTGGAATGACAACAATTGGAGATCCCCAGTCGCTGGTTTCAGTTTTTGTAACTAGCCCTGCTTCTTCGGGTGAATTCAGCTCCATCTCGACTCGACTGAACAGTGATAACGGAATTTGTTTTTGATGGTGAAAACTCGGTTTCGCTTTCCCTCGAAGTTTTAATGCAACATCGAAATTTGGCACACGTTCAATCGTTTCTTCGAAAATGTCTGAAAATTGTGTCATAATTTCTTTGGTTTAATCGATATTACTTACAGCGTTTGTTTCGGTTGATACTTGGCTTTGTTGATCGATTTCTTGTAAATTGATGTTTTATTTTCTGATTCAAACTCGGCCTAAAATAGCGTCATATTCTTCCGGAACACTGTAGATTTCATCTTGGATGGTTTTCCCGTTGAATTCGACGTTGACATTAATTTTACCATCTGGAACGAAGACATCATGCGTGTACGATCGGAATCGCAGAGGTCTTGGCTCAAGAGAGACATTGAATTTGAAATCAGTGAACTTGTTTCGAGGCAACATCGTGTAACCGGCACTTGAATCAACTTCGAATTTGATTACCTTTTCTTCAACTTTAACCTGAGCGTAATAACGTTTCAAATTATCGTTTGAGAGTCGATTTTGGTAGATGTCGACAATTTGAATTGATCTATACTCTTTGGGTATCGTATCCTGTTGAGTTGAATTAGCCCGGTTTTTCAGTACAGAATGAGTTTGTTTTGATTTTCGATCTAATAAGAACCGGAAACATACCTTAGAAATATGACCGGTTTTCTTGCACTCAGAACATTTGAGAGTTGATTTATTAGTGCGACAGTCGTTTATAAGGTGAATATTTTTTCCGCACCTCACACATAGTCCATCGATGCCCAATTTAGCGTAGTCAATTATTGATTCCCGTTTCCTCGAACTTCATAGATTCGCGATGGGCTGAGTTGATGTTGTGTCATGTTCACGTTTTGTGTGGTTATTTTTATTTTTTTCGAAATTTTGACTTTGTTGATATTAGCTGTTGATGTCGATGCAGAGGTCCTTTGAGCGAGTTCCATTTAGTTGATTTTTGAAGCTTTAAGGGCTATTGCTTTAGTCACAATATCTTCAAAACTTTTCGTTTCCGATTGTAGAAATTGCTCCCTGATGGAGTTGTCCTTTATTCCTCGAATAAACTGTCCTCGAAGAAAAATGTCTGCAAAGGGAGTTTCGCATTTACATTCTGAAATAGAATGACGATCTCCGATATCCGCTCTCAAGTTTGCGACGAATTCTGCAATAGATTATCAGGTTGATATTTTGATAAAAATTGATGCTGAGCCACAAGGACGTTTTCTGGTGCTAAATGTTTTTCTAAAAGTTTGATTAATTCATCGTGTTTTTTCTTTTGGCATTTTTGGTGCTGACAATGTTGATATCATGTTGAAATATTTTGCACCGATAGAATTTAAAAGTAACTTTGCGCTGTAATCTTTGTTATTTATTACATTCTTCATTTCTAAATAATTTTCGAAACGAGATCTATAATTTCGAAACGATTCTGTTGTTGGATCGAAATTTTCAAAATTTGGCAAAAGAGCAGTATTTACCGTTAAATCTTGATTGGTTCTCACTGGTTAATTAGTGTTTTTTCCTAATATTTTCTGGAGCGTTTGCTGTTGAAATTTCATAAATTCAGAAAATAGTGTCGCATCCATTGTGCTCTCTGTTGTTGAATTAAGTTGATTTTATATTACCTTCAAGCAGTGATACGAGCTACTCGATCCACCCACGATCACCACTTCTTGGCAATGTAACATATACTTCTGCTAATAAAAATTGCTCGCAATAAAAAAATATTGAAATTTGTCAGCTCTCGAAATATTGTATGTGATTGTTACCTGAGATCCTGTGCACGCTTATGGAGTTGAGGTTAAGTTCTTGTTGCCTACTTTGGTGTAGATATTTTCTTAGATTATCCTGGTGGAATTAAATTATGTTTCAATTTTCATTTTTTTCGTCACCTCGTCGCCGATTTGTTGTATTCTTGATTGTTATTGGATTGCTAAAAGGTATATAAAAACACTGCAACATCTATTCGTTTCAAGCTTTTACTTGAACTAAAATTAAACTGTACAAGTTGCGTCAGGTAGGAAAACAAACTAGCATCACCGTTAGAATAAAGTGGAGAGTCAAGGCTCACCTCCGAGATGGCGCCACTGTACACAAATGACTATGAAGAGAAGATGCCAATGCGTGTCCACATGTTTTTTGTCATGACAGCATGTATAGTAGATATATAAAATATAACTCATTAAAAACCTCTTCTTTCCACACTTTTGCCGAACTAATTCTTTTATTAAATCGTCAAAATTTAAGCGTTGCATAACATCAGATTCAATTGATAGTAAAGCCAAATGACTCAACTACCTTGTCGCATTGTCGTCCTCATAAAATTATTTTTTTTATCCTTTTTTACTGTGAAATAGATCGTTCTCCAGAACAGTTTGTTATCATCAATGTTACATTTTAAGGCAGATTTCTAGGTTCGGAAAAACTGTCTGAAGATTATCATTTAAAATGATTTTATAGAAATCAGTATAACAAACATGAATTCTCTCGTGGCACAATCGCCAAGTCCCTTCCCTTTGTTACCACTGAGGTTCCGGGTTCGATATTCCCGTAGAATCCCAGTTGAACCTCGTGTGAAATTTGTTCCGGCAGAACGAGTTTGCATGCTTCACAGGAGCTAGCCCAACCCCTGTGAAGTGTCCTAAACCCTATCCCAATCCTTATTCTAACCGCGTTTCGCAGGGGCGCGTTCGCTGAGATGCTTCTTGGCGGTCACCTTCACAACTGACTGCGACGAGACGTGACGAATATGTTGAAATATTCATGGAGGATTACATCGGACTCCCGCGCAGATATTAATGGAGGATTACTCCTCAATGTCCCGCGAGGCTTGGAGGTGCGTTGCGTCAATTGAAGACTCAACAAATTATATATTTTTAAAATTTACAAAAAACTTTAATCTTCGTTCATTTTTAAAAGTACGTAAAGATGAAATTGTTTCAATTCTCCAGCAAGGTTCAAATCCAGATCCTCAGAATACGATACGACAAGACTTAGATGATTACTCATTGTTTGATAAGTCCATGTTTTACAAGAAAGAAAACTTGTCTGATAGATTTTTATAAACTGGCCTCTATCTTTCATCTGAGCTTGCAGAATGACAATGATCTCATAAAAAGTTGAAACCCGAAATGTGTCTCTTGCACTTAAAACCACGTCTTCCACTTGACCATCATTAACCTGTTTTCTCCGAATATGTCTTCGAGTAGAGTTTTCTTTAAATCAACATCAGGCAGAATTTATTTCGACGGATGTCGAATTTGTCAAAATCTACGCGAATATCTTGCAAGTAATTTGTCGACCATTCATAGAGATCACAGCAAACTTTGAAATTAATTTCTACACTTTGAAGAAGTTGATGCGATGAAAGTGATGCAATGTCATTCCATATTGTTAGCATAAAAACTAACTCAAATTCTTGTACTTTTGTAGCGATATTTGTTACCTCTCACTTAGTATATTCTTTTTTATCATTATAGTCGGAGATAAAAATTAACGCGTTACGAATTT
Organism: Gryllus longicercus; assembly: GCA_038098605.1. NCBI lineage: Eukaryota > Metazoa > Arthropoda > Insecta > Orthoptera > Gryllidae > Gryllus > Gryllus longicercus. Next base: position 1,929,284 of record JAZDUA010000214.1, on the reverse strand, counting down.
GAGAGTATGAATCAAGTATTGCTTCCATGGTAACAACGCTCACTTCCCAACGCGTATCCAAAAGTTTCTTTAAAATATTTTCATTGCCAACATGTATTTAAGCACACTATATCTGTGCGTTGAAGCAGAAAAATGTGTACAGTGTTTACACTAATGAAATATTTTGAATAAAACGAGGTATTTAGTTCAAAAGACTATTTATTTAACTGTTTCCAATACAAAAGAACGGAGAGAACGGAGGGCCTGTTCACTCGCGCACGTACCATTACCAACACTCACCAAGAGCTACCAACATGGGGCGCGAGAGTTCTCATCGAATGATACAGATGGCGCCAGCACTCGAAGCACGTAAATTCAAACAATCCAATACTCCATCCAATTGAGTGCTTAAATCTCATAACATAAAAATTAACACTTTCTCATTCCCGAGTTAAAAATAAGTTTATGGAAATGATCTCGAGGAGTAGGCTTGGTGAAGACGACGGCTAGTTCTAGATCTGACGGCACAAAACTAACGCTGATAGTCCCCTCTTCAATCTTCTCACGGATATAATGATACTTGATGTCCACATGCTTTGTCCGTTTATGGAAGACTGGATTTTTCACAAGACAAAGCGCTCCCTGGTTGTCCATCTTCAGGTTTGTTGGTTCCTGGACCGGTTCCCCAATGTCATCAAGAAACTGACGAATCCAGGTCACTTCTTTAGTTGCTTCTGAGGCAGCAACGTACTCCGCTTCCGTCGTCGATAATGTCACAGCCTTCTGGATTTGACTGGACCAAGTGACTGCCCCATTTGACAGAAGGAATACATAACCCGACATGGAGCGACGGGTGTCAAAATCGTTTCCAAAATCTGAGTCAGAGTACCCTGTGACCACTAGCATCTCTGAATTTCTACGGTACTCTATGCCAAAATTTATAGTACCCTTCAAATATTTTAGAATACGTTTGACTGCATTCCAGTGAGTCTGGTCATTATCTGAAGTGTACCTGCTAATTTGATTCGTAGCGAACATTATATCTGGTCGTGTCACGATCGCTGCAAACATCAATGATCCCACAGCCTCCCGATACGGAGAGGAATCTTCGCTATGATCATCGTAGTCTGGTTTCTTCAGTCTCACGTGCGGATCTGCTGGTGTACCAACCGGAGCTGCATCTTGCATGTGAAACTTCTCGATCATCCTGCGAACATAACTAGGTGAATGGTGAATAAGTATACGACGATTATTACCCTCATCGGTCTCGTCCAATATCTCCATCCCGACAAAATGTCCGGGTTCAATGACCGTGATCTCGAACTGCTTCACCAATTGCCATGTGTCGTTCCTTTTCAGGGCACTGAGCTCCTCTGCGATCGCCTTTGACCACTCTCTTGACTCACTGCCTTCCATGGCCAGGAGGTACATTTACCATAGCGAAATTCGCTGTGTATCTTCTTGGGCGTTGCAATTTGTCTCGCTTCCTCAGATTGTAGTCCCTGGCGTTGTCGATGACTGTCCCTTCATCCTCTTGAAGAGCTTCGACGTTCCTCGGGTTTGCGTCGAACTGTTCTCCATCCAGATCCTGTCGAGGTTCGGTCTCATTTACTGCGAGATTTCTTATTGCCGGCCGCTGCGCCTTCGGAGCTGCTAACTTGGATGCTCCACCTAGATCGACGATTTGGTTTCGACCTCCAGGATATTCTTCAGCGTCGTCGTCTCCATTTTCCATTTGCGCAATGCTGATCTGGACGGTCTTCTTCTCGGTATCGATCGTAGTGTGTTCATCGAAAATCACGTTTCTCGAAACTTTTACCTTTTTTGTTGTCGGGTCAAACAGTCGATAATTGTCAGAATTTCCATCATACCCGACAAACATGAGTTTGCTAGATTTGTCATCCAACTTAGTTCTTTGACAGTCGGGGACGTGCATAAATGCAGTGCAGCCAAACCTTTTTAAATGCGATAATGATGGCTTCCTACCCATGAAATCTTCATACGGCGTCGTACTTCTCTTTTCGCTTGTTGGAGTCCGGTAGAGAATGTACACTGCCGAGTTAACCGCCTCGCCCCAGAGGTACTTTGGCGTATTCATTGCGTGCATCATGGACCTGGCACTCTCCATGACCGTGCGCATTTCCCTCTCAATGCGACCGTTCTGTTGTGGGGTATAAGGCGAAGTGTTTTCTAGGATTATGCCTTCTCTCTTGAGATATTCCTGCAGACTTTCATTTAGGTATTCTCGACCGTTGTCACAGTGCAAAACCTTGACCTTATGGCCTTGTTGCTTCTCAACCATCCGCACATATTCCTTGAGACGAGTCAGAACATCAGATTTGTGCTTCATGGTCCTGACGACGAGGTAGGATGTTGCGCTATCCTTGAATAGAACGAAGTACCTGGCACCTCCGGAAGATTCAGTCGCAATAGGACCGCACACATCGGAGAATACTCGTTCCCCAACTTCCTCCTCTCGGACTTCTCTGGACGCATGATGAAAACGATGTTGCTTGCCATACAAACAAGATTCACAGAGAATCTCATCCTCGTCACTCAGTGAGATGCCGGATATCACACCACTCTTGATCATTTCTCGAACCCGCGTAAAGTTTACATGGCCAAGTCTGTCATGCCACGCCTTCAAGCTATTCTCTGTAACTTGTTGAGCCTGATGAACTGAAATATTTCTAAACAACATACGATTATTGTTGTCATCGAGAATCGCACTCGCAATGAGTTTTGAGCCATGTAGAATCTCTGCCTTTTTTCCTTCCTTCATTATTGACCAACCCTTCTTGGTCGTGACAGCTTCAGAAAACAGGTTTCTTCTCAGGTCAGGAACGAATAGGACGTTTGTGATAACTGACTTGTACCACTCACCTTTAATCTTTTTCTCGATCTCGATGTCTCCTTTTCCAATGACAGGTAATGACACGTTGTTTCCAATTACAACTGTAGTCCCTTCAGAAACAGCAGACATGTTTGAGAATAGTTCGGCCCTGTACATGTGGGCAGATGCTCCGCTGTCCATGATCCACGTATTTTCCATGTTGACACCTCCAAGAAATTCCACGTTGAATGAACTATACTCCTTGTCGCGATGTGATGACTTATGCTTCTGCTTGTTCCTGCAGAACCGGGCGATGTGGCCCCTTTTCCCGCACTGATAGCATTTGATGTTTTGTTTCACCTCCTGGTTTTGATCGACTGATTTCTGCTTGCTCGATCCACTTGATGACGGTTCGCTCTGCTTCGTCGACCTCTTTGATTTCGCCGATTGATTTTTGCCCGATGAGACCGTGAACGCAGTTTCCATTTGCTCAACCAAAGACAGGTTTGCTTCTTAGTCAACTAACCTAGACGTCAGATTTCTCAGCGTTTGCCTGTCTTCGCTAACTGATAGCCACGCCTGTCGAAAATTCAAAAATTTCTGCGGCAACGTGCTGATTATTTTTGTCATTATCGCCGCATCGCTTACAGTCTCGCCAATATCCTTTAATTTCTTCGCTAAGTTTTCGACATTCGCAATGTGTTGAGCAACGCTGTCACTATCTTTCATTCGATATTGGTGAAATCGTTCGTGTGCAATCATTTTGCTCGACTCAGATCGTTGCAAATATATCGAATCAAGCTTATCAATTATTTGTTGAGATGACTCACAATTCTCAATCAAGGTTATCTGCGCGTAGTCTAATGCAGATGTCAAAATAAACATTGCCGTTGCGTCATTTTTAATCCATGCCTTCTGCGTCTCATCGTTATTTTCCGGTTTCAGTTCAGTTCTATGGACGATTTCGTAGAGTCCTTTTGCCCGAAGTGCACAGTTCATTTGGAATCGCCATTGATTGTAATTACTGCCATCAAACTTACTCAGGCTATTCATGTCTAATCTCTCTGCCATTGTGACGTCACTCAATTGCCACACATGCGACGAACGCGACCTCTAGCGAGATGAAAACGAACTTGAACAAGAAACGAACACGTTTCCACCACTAAATTCGGGGTTAGGTCCTTCGTGATTAGAAATCTGACTCACAGATTGCAATCGACACTTATATGCACGTGGCGAGCCCTCCAAACTGTTAAAGCCTCCTCGATAAACTGCGCGAGTCACACAACGAATGCGCGCACAAGCGAAACGAACACGCTTCCACAGCCAAATTCGAGGTTAGGTCCTTGGCAATTCGAAATCCGACTCACAGATTACGATTGGTCACAAATAGTCTTGTTTTTCCACTTCAAGCGTTCACTGGGCCCATAACCTTTTGAATAAAACGAGGTATTTAGTTCAAAAGACTATTTATTTAACTGTTTCCAATACAAAAGAACGGCGAGAACGGAGGGCCTGTTCACTCGCGCACGTACCATTACCAACACTCACCAAGAGCTACCAACATGGGGCGCGAGAGTTCTCATCGAATGATACAGATGGCGCCAGCACTCGAAGCACGTAAATTCAAACAATCCAATAAAATAAAATTGACGGCTTTCAAACAACAATCGGCTGCGCTACAACCAACATGATTCAATTAATGTACTGCACATGGGATATATAACGCATGTATTTTGTTTTTTCCTAAAATAACACTGCATTCACCGGACATATTTGCCGCATTGTCGTACGATTGTCCTTTGCCCTTGGAAAAATCAATGTTACAATCTTTACATAAATAATTCAAAACTTGAGTAGCATGTTGTTTTCCAACACGATTTTCCAGATCCAAAAATGTTAAAAAACGTTCTACAGGCAATCTATCTGACAGCGATACATATATTATGACGATCACTGATGATCAACGTGGGATATATCAAATGTTGAATCGATAGATAAACTAAAATATCGAGAAACTTATTTCATCCAAAATCGTGGAGTGGACTTGCTTACTTATTAGTTTCATAAACTCTTCGAATATAGTTTTCGACAAGTATGACACACGTTCTGTAAAATAAATTGTGAAAAATTGTTAAATTCTGTAAAATATCTTTATTTTAGGATATTTTTTAGTACAGTGATATGATTACATTTTCCGGGATTACCATAATGTGAAATGTGTGAGGCCAGAAATGGTTCAAATTTAGCGATCAGTTCTAGCAATCCCAAATAATTTCTATTATTGACGGATCCAAATTTCTAATTTGACTCTCGGAAAGGTAATCCCCATTCTGCTAACGTTTGAATGACGGCTGCGACTCATTTGCAAGACATGATGCCAGTATTTGAGTACTTCTACGATTTGGTCATCTAACTGAGACTTTGGTTCAATATTTTTCGAGTCAAATATGCAAGCATTGCCTCTGTGATTCGGTGAATTTTCATGTCAATCAGTGTCACTCATATTGCGCCAATAACTATACTAAGTATAGAAAAGTACAGTAGAGAGTGGCTGCCGTATTCTCCTTCAAATGGCGCGGTGTATTGTTTTGCATGTAAACGTTTTCCATGAAATGTCCTGTTGCGATTTGTACACGGATTTATAGTGCGATTGTTTCAACTGTGCACTTGATCCCTGTCTTCACATTGGTATTATCACTGAAATTCGTGTCTTTCTCGGTCGTGCCGCTAGATGTCGCATAATCGCGTCTATGTCAACCACTACTTGATACGGTTGCGACATTTAGCGGCATAACCGAGAAAGACGCCAAATGCAGTGACGTAATGCCAAGAGAATGCCAAGACAGACCTGAAGACGGGGCTCAGGTGCACAGTTAAAAAAATTGCACTATACATCCGACTATAAATCGCAACAGGACATTTCATGGAAAAACTTTTCATGCAAACCAATACACCTCGCCATTTGATGGCGAATACGACAGCCACTCTCTAGTGTACTTTTCACTATTTGCCTTTTTATTATGAAACAAATTTGTTGTATTGAGAGCAAAATCTTCTTTCCCGTCTTGAAATGTCCTGCGTGAGTTTTCAGATGGGGCTGAATAATGTTGACAATTTTGCGGTTCTTGATTTATCCGATAGTTGTCACGCGCAAGTAAACGCAGTTGCCAACTGCCAGGATCGTTAATTCTATTGATCAGGAAAATTTTAAATTACTAGATTATTATCGTTAATCATAAAAAGTGCTTGATCCTGGATTTCTTGCATTGTTTCCTTCTTTGCCACATCCTCCACACTATCAGGAACATTTTGTGAGGTTGAAGGTGATGCAGATGGTTGAAAAAAGAAGGTACTTGGGCAATTTCTTAATGATTTTCTCATATTTCTGTCTCTTTTCCGTGGCTAGTTTTTGAGATCCACTTGGATAATTTCTCTTCATATTAAATTTTGATTAGACCCATTAAAACACCAACAATAAAATTATTTATATTAAAGATGAACATGTGCAATGGGTGCGAAATTTGATAAAAATTATTTAAGTTAGTAAAAATGATTTTCATTGAGAGAATTAGTATATTAACCAAAAGAAAAAATGCAACACTTTATACGTTATTTTTATTTGGCGTATCTAAAACCGTGCTTAGCTGTTAAATGTCTGTGGTTAAGTCGGAGGGAGAGGCCGGTGAAAAGAAAAAGGTGGCTGGTCCGCACGTTACACGTGGTCCGCAGTTGACGGGGCATACGCAGCTAAGTTCCAACGGTTTTGCTTCTTTTAGAAAAAATGCTCGTATAAACAACGTTTTGCACTGTGGAGCTCTCTAGTAGTAAATATTTAGCAACCCAATAATTGGGACAAAAAACATACTGTCAGATGGCTCCAACGGCTCCTGTAACACGACAACAATGGGCGAGCACTATGCGCACAAATTTAATTTAAGTGTTATTTTGTTTATTATTGTGTTGTTATTTGTCTTGTGTTATTAGTAGTATTGTTATTTAATGGGCGTTAAATCTGTAAAAAAATACATGTATTTATAGTGACAAAATATTTAAAAAATTCAAACATTAAACGTTTCCTTTATTTTGCACTTTTTTAAGTACCTTAACGCTATAACTACATGTTATATATTGTGTACAAATTGGACGCTGACGTGATAACTAACTACATGGGTTGGTATATTTCAAATAAACAAACATTTTTTATTCTTTATGTTCTATCAAAAAGTATACGATATAATTAGGTATATGAATACTTACTTTAACGGATGCAGTTATATAATAAATATAGACACAGCAACTTAATGCACTAGAACACTTTCAATTTTGTTTTTTTAATTATTTTGTTTCGTTAAGCTTTAAGATGAAATTCGGAGAGGACCGATAGCAGTGCCGTAAGCCAATAATGAACTTGAACAAAAGGCCGGTTGGTTTGATTTATTTGTCCTTTTGGATAGAAAAAATCAATCCCCCTTAGTTTGAATGATTGACAAATGGATATTTTTGAGCTCATAATTATTAATAATATTATTATAAGTGTATATAGGCAACCTTATATAAATCCAGAAATATTCTCAAATTTAATTAGTTAAATAAGATTGCTATTTTTTAAAAGTATTAACAAACATTAATAAATCTTGTCTTTTGAAGGGGTCCCAATTTGGCGGAGGCCAATTTTCCTAAGCAATTGCTTAGTCTGCTTATGCGGTAATACGGCACTGAATATGACCTAAGACCAAACCCTGCGGGACCCCGTGTTCAATTGGCAAAGATTTGCAGAGTTGAGTATATGTTTTTTCGTGTCAGAATGGTATTTCTACTCTTTGCGATCGATGATTAAGGTACGAGGATAAGCAATCTACGACAATACTACGAATTCCATATGAAGGTAATTCTGGAAGCAAAAATAGCATGCTCAATGACGTCAGAAGTTTTCTAAAGATCCAAAAATATTCCAAAAGATGCTTCATTTTAATCAAACGATGAAGCAACATCTTCAAGAAAAGCAAAATGACATTCCGTAGATTTTGGTTTTCGAAATCCAAGTCGAGACTCTGAAAACGCTTAGGTTTTCCTGAGGAAAATTTTCATTCGTACATAGAGAAGTGTCTAACATGTTTTGAGAAAATTGACTAAAGAGAAATTGTCCGATAATTTTGAATTTTTTAAGTGACTTAATTTAACTGTGTACTAGATTACAGTGGTGCTAGACATTCTAACAACTTCTTAACTTCGTAACTTAAGAAAACAATAACTTCCAAAAAGTTGTTAGCTCCATAGGGTATATCTTTATTGTTCTGTGGGGTACACTCAACTACTTTCATCGAAATCATTAGGGCAGCTCTAGTATTAACTTCCGATGTGTACATGAAAACACGTTGCTCCGTTTCATGAATAAAGTAACTGGATTGTTTTTTTCTGCCAGAAAGGGTAACTCGTAACAGACAATAAATATAATTATTTACAGATTTTGTACTCTGGTGTAGAGAATTTGTATAGATATTGTCTGCCCAGTATTGCCTTGGAGTGCAATGCGTGTGTTGCACATAAGTTTGCACAGGTTGTGCAACGTTGGTCACCATAGTAGTGGAGAAGGAGAAAATTCAATTCAAATTCACAGTAACCGGTAATGAAGCATTTAATTGCTTTGGATTTATTATGATGATCCTAGACAGTACTCTGCTTTTCGTGCGGTGTAATTATCAGTTCTAGGTAGAGGCAGGTTAGTGGGGCAAAGGAGGTAAATTCTATTATTATGCACTATCCATGATTACGTCAGTTGTCTTGCTTGAAACAGTGCGTGCCATCAGAAAACTGCGTAGTGCTGCGCAGTATTTCTCGTTCCTCCTGTGCTGTGTTGTTTTAGCTTTTAGGCTGTGGCGGAGACCAACCAGGTCGGAACCTGGTAGCCGGTACTGCAGCAGTCAGCAGAATTGTATGACGTTCTGGACATTCTGTGAACTTGGAACTCTGTGGTGTGTGTGTCAGTTCTATGTAATTCTTTCTGGTGTGAAAGATGCGCGGGATGAAGTAGTTTCTGTTGACAATATTTCATTGCAGTATTAGTATATATCAAGGGAAGAGGTGGGCGGGTTAAAACTAGTTGATTGGTAAGCAGTGAAAGTGTTTTATCTCTCCAGTTGCATGAATATTTTGGTTGCAACGTGTTCTTGTGTTGTGTTTGAAGATATGATCCGTAATTTCAATATTTATTTTATAAGATTAATTTATCTGGTGATTTGAAGTTAATTTTCTTCAAGTTTCGTAAAGCACGTATTTGGTGTGGTTCATTAGGAGCTTGTCGATTTATTGGTGCGTGAAATTCTTTTGGTTATGTGTAATCGAAGTCACATCATGGTTTTTCTTCGTATTGTGCGTTTGAGTCGAATGAATATGTTCTTCGCTCAAAATCCTTTTATTTTTCTGTGTGCAGGTGTATGCCATGTTTCGTGATATTAAGCCAACGTTTGGCCAGAGTAGCACAACTACATCTGTTGGTATGTATTGCATGAGAAATTGACTATAGATTTTTAGGAAAATTATGAATATATATTATTTAAAGATTGAAAATGCAGTGTATTTGGTGTAATTTCTTTGTAAAATAACTTTTGTATTAATCAAAGATTAGATGGACAGATTGATAAGGTTGCATAAGGTGAGTGCATAAGGTTGTATCAGTGGTACTAAACAAACACTGCTAACATATACTTGTAAGATCCTATTTAGGATTTGAAACAATGACTTAGCAAACTTAACCCTGCGTTTGCTTTTTGTATGTTTTGTGTTGCATTAAATAATTAGTATTCATGTATAAGTCAGATTTTCTAATTATATATGTAGATATTTGATGTATTTATCATTTTTTTTGTTACATTTAAAAACTTTGTGATGAATAAGGGGAGAAGTATAATCTACACATGTTGACTTTGTCTACACATGAGCTCCAGAATCTGTAAACAACTCTTACTACACATAGCTGGATTATAAATAAATGTATCAACAAAGTGAGGTTAGCAGTATTTGAGAATTAGAAAATTTTGCTCCTAAATGGTAGAAACCTTGTAGAAATGCAGTTTGTGATCAGATTTGTTCACATGCATGGAATTGTAATTCTTCGCTACACATGTCCAAGTTGAGGACAAAGCTCTGTCCTTCGGCTCTCATGTTAACATAAAACATCCTTGAGTCTGTCCAACACATTTATGCGAATACTTGCTTTAAAAATCATTTAGCATGTATATGGTCTTGATGTTCTCCACATATACGCTCATAAATCATTGACCTAAAATTAAATAAACATTAAAATCCATCAGGTGAAAAAAATTAGATAATAACTTCTTGTTGGTACAATGAAGACTGTTTTAGAAGGAGAAGAATTTGATTGTATTGTACTGGATCAAGATCTGGTTCATTAATGGGAACAAAATTCGAGGCAGTGGATGGATAGCCCTTATCACATTTTGTGAAATGTCTGAAAACAGAACTTAGTATCATACGTCTTGCAATACAATAGAGCTGTCTGTAACTGATCATAACATTGTACTTGTTTGGAAAGCTCAAAGCCTCTTGTATAACATAAAACAAAAAACACTAAATTATAATTCAAGTAGTGATAAGGAATTACTAAGGCTGAAAGGACATTCTAACTTCCTTCAATATTTTGTTAGAAAATAAATGGTCAGTATGAAGATATACAAAGCAATTTGAACCAAAGAATTGGTCGAGAAAACCTACTTTGTAGAGCAGAAAACAATAAAAAAAACATGAATGTCGAATTATCTCATTTAAACTAAACTTCATCTTGGCCAGTCAGTTTGTGGGCTTCGCAGGGAACTTGTGGAAGGCTGCAACATTTCTTTGTTGTTGTTTTTTTTTGTGCTATAAATGTATTGTAATTTGGCATTGGCGAGAACTAAGGTTTTATGTAAATCTTTAAAAGCTATAGCCTTACCATGGATTTGGAACCCTGCAAGAAAAGCGAGTGAACTTGGCCGTAAAAGAATTTTTGCATGGAAGTTCAATATTCAATTTTAGTTTCAAGATTATTTTTGGTTACATTTTACTTTTGTGAGAAAATGCGTATGCACTATCAAGCAGGATGATCGATCTAAAGTAAGATTTAACTCCTGTTTATTCCTATAATACTAATTTTTGGCCAAAAAGTTCAATTGAAAGCAATGTTCGCTGTTATTGTATTTCTTTTACACTTCTATGAAATTTTAGTTTGCTTCTGCTATTTATTCCCACCAAGATTACTTAGATATTTCTCATGCTTCTATTTAAATTCCTATATGTTGGTAAGCGAGTGCACGTTGTGTAAAAAAAACGGAACTTTTTGAAACTGCATTTTACATGATTTTCTCACAATAATAATTAAAGAAAAAGATATTGGATACCTGATTTATTCAAAAATTGGAAATCCTTCACATGTAAAGGCACATTTATTTTCAGAAAGTACAAATTTGTTATTAAACCCAGATATGCATGAACCCAGATATGCATTATCTTAGTTGATGGGGAAGGTGAGAAAAAAGTTTTGCGAATACTAGTACTGTAGTTTTAAATAATTAAGTATTAATTGGATAGTAGGTAAGCTATGTTGAAGAAATATAAGTAGATTTGTGAAGGTAAATAAAATATAATGTTTTTATTCAATAGTGTGTGTGTGGTGTGTGTGTGTGTGTGTCTATATATATATATATATATATATATATATATATATATATATATATATATATATATTTTTTTTGAAATACTTTGAGAATTTTGGTCTAAGGCAGTGTAAGAATATATCTAAATGATACTTCCCCAATTTGTTCTTGAAAACAAGTTCTGAGATCACAAGGTAAAAGCTTTTGAGTCCTTAAGAAGTGATACTCTGCAACTACAGAATCGTTTGAAAAGATGTAATGAATTAATCACCTTGTAAATATTTATTTTGTTAACTAATGCTTTGAATTGTTCATGTTTCTTGATTTTTAATGGATGTTTTAAATAAGGGAAAAGATTTGTTGAGAATGATGCATTATGCAAAGCCATTTTACTTGGTGAAAATTTTCAAAAAGAGAGATTTATTAGAGTAATTAATTTTGGTAAAAAATATGAAATTAACTGTTCCAAATCTGGTGTACCTCACCTGTAGGTTTGAGTTCAGTTCTTTAATGTTGAATATTACTTCAACAGTGGGATAACTTTATAATAGATGTTATTTTTGAATAATATATTCAAATATTCCTGGAAATTTATTGAATTGTTTGAAATTACAATTCTAATGGTTAAGGAATATGTCTGATATTTGCTTTATATAAATATAAAAAATAGAAAATATTTATGTATTATTGTTTGTTTATTTACATTCTGCAGGTGGTTTTGGAAGCAGCAACATGAATAGTCCGTTTGGTCAGTCTACATTTGGTAAAACTACTACAAGTGGTTTTACTGCACCTGCTTTTGGTTCTGCAAGCACATCGTTGTTTGGTAGCAATACTTCCACATCTAGTGGTCTGTTTGGTGGTTTGAATGCACCAGTATTTGGTCAGGCTCCAACCACTCAGTCTTCTGGATTTGGTGAGTACAGTAAAACTCCATGCAAGTTTTAAAAAGTGATATTTCGGTTATGTAGAAATTGGATATTGGATAAGGTTAATAAGAGTAAAAAAAAAACCTTCAGATACTGGAAAAACCTTTCTGTATCTCTGTTGGTCTAATTGCTCCAAGGATACCAGTAATTTCAGAGTAACCTATTCATGGCTTTATTTTTATTGCTGATGGAAATGCCTTGGCTGAAACCACCTTAGTACCATTTTCTTGAACGGGTAATAATATGCAAAACCACCCTCGTAGTTAATACCTTGTTCCATTTGGGCAAACGTAATGATGCACTTGCTGGGGTACAGCAAATTGTTATATGTATTATAAAGATAATCATACTCTATTACGTGCTCTATACTCTAGTACATGCTCTATTTTAGATGAAACGCAGAGAAACGAGTGCATTTCTTTTTAAGAATTAAATCCTTACCAAGCAGCAAGGAACATATTTTTTGAGATTTTCTGTCTTTTTATCTTCCAAATTCCATTGAGATAATTGAAGTAATGCTGTAATGTCACACCTTGGTGCCCTAGATGTGTAAAAAACTCTTTGATTTGTTTTAGGTTTTGGAACCAATACTACTGGTAATAATTTGTTTGGTAACCAGCAGAATGCAAACACAAGTTTGTTTGGGGGCAACACATCATCTGCTTTTGGGCAGAATAAACCAGCATTTGGGAGCTTTGTTACACCAAGCACTGGTTTATTTGGACAACAACAACAACCACAAACAACATCATTATTTGGACAGCCTTCTGCCAGCTCTGGCACTGGTCTATTTGGTTCAGGAAGTATGATAATTTCTAAATCTTGCAATCTCTCCTTAAATTATGGGGAATTGTTTGTTACTAATGTTTGATTTTTTAGGCTTTGGAAATACAGCAAATCAGACTCTTGGAACTCCTATTAAATTTGTACCAACTACTGGCACAGATACAATGGCCAAAGGCGGCCTCAGTCAACCCATAAACACAAGACACCACTGCATAACATGTATGAAAGAATATGAATTCAAATCATTGGAAGAGTTAAGGTTAGAAGATTATGCTGTGAATCGCAAAGGGCCACAGACTGCTACTCAGCAAACCAGTTTATTTGGTACATCAACCCAGCCTTCATTATTTGGGGCAGGTACTAGTACAAGCACTGGTGGTAGTAGTCTTTTTGGAGAAAATAAGCAATTGTTCTCTGGAGGTACTTCTATGGGTATGTTAAGTTTTTACCAGATGATAATGGTCACTTTATAAAACCCAAGAATTTTTTTGTAATGTGTGATGTCCTGCTCTTGGTTTTAGGTTTTGGGACAAATACTGGTGTTTTTGGTTCCAATACCCAGCAAGCTGGAAGTATATTTTCAAAGCCTGGAGGGTTTGGAGCTGTTACTACCACTACCGCATCAGGTTTTGCATTTAACACGCCTAGCACCACTAATCCATTTGGAGCTACATCGCAGCCGAAGCCATTTGGAGGTAGGCATTCAAATTACACCAAATTAATTTTTATAATAATAACTCAGTTAAATAATGTATCAGAAGAGGTCTCATAATAACTACCTCTTTCATAAGCATTGCCACTGTGTTGTTGTTATTGTTATTACTATTACTATTATTATTATTATTATTATTATTATTATTATTATTATTATATATTTCTGCGTATTGGCCGTCATGGGGCCATGACCCCACCGGGGCTCAGTCTTGATTATCAGGGTAGGTGCATGTCACTTTTCTTTTGGGAGGGATCAGCATTTTATGCTGATTTCATTTTTACCCCACAAGGTTGTAAGCCCTGGGAGATGGGGTGAAATAAAGAGGAAATAGACACACACACACACACACACACACACACACAAGTCTGTCCAAAAATGCAGATTTGCTGAAATGATTTATTAATGTTGCTATATGACTTATAAATCACAACAGGCATATGGTAAAAATATTAAATTTACATAAGAAATTTTAATTATGAATTAATTATAAGATTAAATATAATTAAATATATTAATTATTAATTTGAATTTTAAGAATCAATTAAATCTCGTTTAAAGTGAAAAAAAAATAAAATTCTGCTATTTCATTTAATTATAAAACTAACAAGAATGCTGTAGGGAATTTATACCATAATGCGGAAGTGAAATGCAAGACTCAAAATAATTTTAATTTTGAAGCAATACACAATGTAGTGAAATAAAACTGTTCTTTACTGAACTAGAAATATTTGCATCTTCATGGGTTTATGCTTACATGGACGACACATGATCAGGATCAGAGCATATCGAAGGAGTGAAAGAAATCAATTAATCGGAATTGACAATTGTTTCAAATTGTGTATATATTGAATAAGTCGGAAATAATTTCATGTAATTTGAAGGTTCAGTAAAGAATAAACTTATGCACCACAGGTGGTCAGATTTAAATGACAAATTGCAAGCAGTAGTCATTAAAATTTCTTGAACACCGATGGTCCACAGCAAATTATATTCACATCAATTATTGAAGTTTTACAATAATTTTAAAGCCTAATGCCCCTGGGCTTATAAACATTACAAAACATCCCGGCATTTACATTAAGCGATCTGTGAAAACAAAGGAATAAGTATGTTTTCAATTAAATAAAAAAAATTAATAAAAACTTAATCTGCAATTGCATTTAAAAAAATATAATTAAAAAGCAGCTTTAAGAAATTTGGCTGACCTTACTAAGTAATAAACTACTTAAAATTTTACATATATTGACTGAATACCCATCCTCCCGATCAGGATGACAACTGAGGGTTTATTTCTATCATGCACACAGAAACACAAGTGAAGATATTAGAGGGTTACAACCATACATAAAATAATATACATAAGAATTCCATGTTTAGAAAATGAAAAATCTGTTACAAACAGCTACTGAGCAACATAGAAAAATTTAAGCAGTATCTGAAATCCAATCATGATAAATACAATAAACAGGCATGTTATTGTTATAAGAAAATACATTTTTGATGCAAAAATCTTTGAGCAAATAGTAATGTACAATAAAAAAAAGAAAAGGCAAAGAAAAAACAAAACGTAGACAATACCAAATTTAATAAAAAACACTTGCTACTTAATTTGTACATTACTTGAAACTCTTGACGCCTATGAAAATTCAAATTGTCCAGCAGAAACGTTTACAAGGAAATTTGCTTCACGTTACAGTATTCAAAATAATACACAACAATAAAATTTATCTACAAAACAAATAAAATTTATAGACATTAGTAGAAAACCGTTGAAAATTTACTTAAAATGAAAAATTAATAGCTAAAAATAACGCAGTGCATCAGTGCTAAAAAATAAATTTTATTGTCTATCGTGACTAATAATATAATGAAATATGTACTCACTAATTCCACGTAACAACTAATTTCCCTTTGAACAAAACATCTAAATAAAATTATGCATATTGAGAACACCATTATTGTATATCTGAAACATTTAGTAATGTAATGTAAGTTTCACTCACTCTTTCAAGTGTAGTCATTTAAATGACGTAGCTTTCGTAACAAAAATTTGGAGGCACTGGCAATAATGAACTGTATTATGAGAAAAATGTAAAACATTAAAGTAACCATTAATTAATTGTGATAAATTAATGATGAATTAAATGGTACTCTTCACTGCTTTCTTTGTTCGCATTGACAAGGCAGTAGTACACCCAAGATATGATATACATATTAAATCCAGTAATACATACATAACATTGCAAAAAATCTCGAAACAAACTGACTAATAGAAGTACTGGCATGAACAATTGACTGTAATGTAATGATATTAATTTAATATCCATCAATTACCACAACTGCACAATCAAATAAATTCAAGCAATACCTTTTCCCTAGCACAGTAATGCAATTATTTGCATTAACTTAACTTTGGTGGTTGCTTCAATGTAGCAGAGTTTTTTAATTCATGAACACATCTATAATATTGAAGTTTATATGTCAGAAGTGTACGACTCTTATATTAAAACTATTTTCGCATACTCACTTTTTTAATATTGCAACCATTCTTGAACCAAATAAACTGGAGCACTGGCAGGAACAATTGACTGCAAAGTAAGAATATTAATATAATAACCTTCAATTGTCACATACCAACAATCGAGTAAATACAAGCAATACTTTTTCCATTGCACAGTGGGATCCTACTCGTTCACAAACTGGACTTTGCTGGTTGATTTCTGGAGGCAAGAGTTCAATAATTTCAAGGCACATCTATAATTTTCAAGTTCGTATGTCACAAGTGTATGACACTTAATGTATTAAAACAATTTATGCATTCTCACATGTTTGACTATGCAACCGTTCTAGAACCAAACAGACTGAAGCACTGGCAGGAACAATTCACTGCAATGTAACACATTAATTTAATAATCTGCAATTACCATAAACCCAAAATGGAGTAAATTCGAGCAATACCATTTCTGTTGCACAGTGGGAGTCAATTCTTTGCATTAACTAAACTATCGCAAAAGTGGAGTTTCACAACGTCAGCAAGTAGATAGAGGAGGGACATGTTAAAATTCCCCCTTTGGAGATAATCTGCATGCGGGGGTAAGGCCCTGAGGCTGGGGGGCGGGGAGCAGGTGGTAGTTGCTTTAAGGGGTCAGATGTTTGTAATTAATGGTGCATCTAATATTGAAGTTCATATGTTACAATATTATCACTTTTACACCAAACTCATTAATGCTTTTCTACTCATTTGATCGACTTTGCAACCGTACTTGATCCAAAGAGACTAACTGAAACATTGGCAGGAACAATTGTTTGAAAATTGGGGGAATGTTTTAATGAAATGAAATTTCTTAAATTCTCAGTCAAGTAATTTCCAACCTATACCTGTTCTGTGGCATAGTGTTTTGAACATCTACTCTAATGATTGTGGGTGATCACTGTAGCTCTTCAATAATTGTCTGTATGATCCACTGAGTTTTTCCACTTTTATTATGTGACCTGTTAACAATTTTCTAGATTCCCTTTGTAACAATTTAAAAGGAATTTTAATGATTACTGTTACCAAATATTTACCATTTTTCTTAGTGGGGTATTGGAAACGTACCTCATTTATTGCCTCATACCACACAGCGTTTTGTTCTCTCCATTCCTTGCCCTGGCCTTTCACATACTGTTTTATTGTAGTACCCTTTTGAAACGCCCCACACATGTTCAATAGGATTGAATTTGCAATAATATGGTGTCAGTCTCAAAACTGTGTATCCTTCTGCAGCCAGCATTTCATCAACTGCATACCTTTACCAACATATTGCTGAGGTCAGTTATATATTAGGTTTCTACATCATTTACTTATCACCAGTGAAAATGTTTATATTTGGACATTGATGCTTTCGCTACTTTGTTCTTGGATGCCTCTAACTGCCTTGGATGGTAGGAATAATTATCCATGACAATTGTGAATGCCAGGGATCAGTTGTTTCTTAACCAAGGATTCAAAAGTAGAACTGTTCATTGCTTCCATGATAATCTTGTGCCTTTTTAGATCAGTGGCAAATATCAGACCAGCACCTGACCACAGTGTCAGCAGTGACCAACACAAGCACCATTGTATACACGCCTTAGTTTGTACATAATGTCATTAAAACTCAAAACACGTGTACCTGGTACAAAACCTTTTTTTGTTCCTGCATGAGCCACTAGTAGCCTCCTTCCCTCTGTTGGTTTTTTAATTACTCCTTTACTTGTGCCTGGTAGTAGCCATGAATATGTGTTTGAACCTAATGAAAAAGAAATTTTTGTCTCATAATTTTTACATGTAAGTAACAAAACCATTTTCAAAGGTCTCTTTTACCATTCGTATAGACCCATGTCTTGTCTAGATACACTACTGTCTTTGGGTTTTTACTTTTCTTATTTTTCATAGTCTGTCACAAAATACTCTTTACAATAATTTCATTGGTCTTAAAAATGCAAATATTTGGGTCTCCTTTCCTCCATGCTAAACCCAATTCCTTAATATTTCTGTACACTGTTGTGCATGACCCTTTCAAAAAGAAAATCTAATTATTTTCTTTCACATACTGCCAAACATCTTTAAGCAAGTCTCCTGCTTGTTGCAAAATGAATTGGTCTTGGAAAGACTTCCAAAAGTGTCACGTACTTCATCATTCCTCTAAATATAAAATGTCAAACCATTATCAGCTTCCTGGTAAATACCCCTGGCAATAGCTTCTCTTGCAAAGCCATCAGCTGAATCTCTCACAGGCCGTGACCACTTCCTCTTCCTAGTTGGAGTTTTAAAAGATTTTCGTGTCTTTTGATCCTTAATAAGGTTTGCCAGAGTTGTATAAGGTCTCTGTAATATAGTAATATATTTCAATAAAATAATTATGATCCAAATTGACTTGTTCATCGTGAAAGCATTCTTGTAGCATGCAAAACAAAGTCAATGTGCATGCTAGTGCACATTACAGACAGTAAATAACAAAAAGAAAAATATATTTTTAGCATTAATAACTTACCCCCAAAACTACAGCTACTTTGGTGATTACCTTACTCTTGGGAAGTTGCACTTCATGAGAATTTTTCTCACTCTTATAATTAAATACATTGAGAAATACTTGCTTTCACCACTCGATAATATCCAATTCGTCTTCTGCTTGACTGGACAGTTGTTTCTCATAATAGAAGACATAGAAATGTCAAGCCCAACTCACTATTTAAGTTCCCTTTGGACTCAAATTCTGCACTGGAAACTCAATGAAAACATTTTTTTAAACACACAAGTGCGGATGCGGCTTGCTCACGTAAGCTCAGTATCTCCACACAACAATTTGTTGTTTCAACGGTTGAAGTTGGCTCAAAGCTTTTTTGTGTGCACGCATGCCATTCTCCAGCCAAGAAAGTCTCTCTGGATGCAATACTTTCGTTACATGGGGGATTTATGTTGGGGTTGGCACCTACTTTCTCCAACTTACATTGTATTCAAAAGTCCCTAAGCCAATGTAGTATGACGGGTGATATTTACAGGAGGTTGTCATTTATGATCACCTCTTACATGAAACTTATCTTATGCATGTACCTTTTGAAGAGCATTACAGGTATACAACAAAAAACCGTTGACAGTTGCATTAAACAATTACAGCCCAACATGATAAAAACCTAAAAATACAAAAAATACCAAAAGCACTTGTATGAAAAATTAGTGTTTTAAACCTTTATGTGCATATTAACATGATAAAAATCTTTTCATACACCGAAAGTGGAGTCAACTCTGGGGCTAGAGCAGCCCATATGCTGTTGTGGCAGGCAATGCATGACTGAATATGTTACGGAATCAAAGTGCAATGATTGCTAAGTTGGGGCATTGTGGAGTTAACAGTGGGAATGAGCAATTGGTACACTGGAGGAGCCTACCCATCTCTTTCCACCATGGGAATATTGGGAGTAAAACAATATTATTGTCAGTGTGCGAACGAAAGTCACCTGCTGGGATGATGCTCCCACATAGCTGCGATTATTTATTTGGCACATGATCATTACTTGGGGAAAGTTGTTAAACAGTCAGAAATTTTTAGTAGACTATTTATTTATCAATTGGTTAACAGGCAAACTTCCAATTTACAATAAGTATAAATTTAGTCTTTCTGCAGTCATTTAAGTATAAAAGTATCACATCACAGAGAGAGTTTCTCAATCAATGTAGAAATACTCCATGATAACCTAAATGATTGAGTTTTTGAATCTATATATTATGATCAACTGTGTTAAAATCTTAGCAAAATCACTGTAAATTACATCTACTTGTGAATTTTGAACAAGGCTATCAATCAAATACTCTTCAATTATGTTTGAGACGATAACCGTTTATAACATAACCCTAAATCCGTTATTCAATCAGTATGCTATTTAATAAATATGATACTTTATTTGTGATTATCTGTTTGAATTATTTAGAGATTATACTCATAATTGAGATAGGTCTATAATTTTTAACATTGTTTCTATCATTGCTTTTAAAAATTGTGTATTAAAGCTTCTTCTCCAAAAATTAGGAAGAGAACTTTCAGAAAGTGATTTCTCAAACAATTTATGTAAGATTGAAGTAATATTGAATATAAAGTTTTTTAATAAAGTTGCTGGTATACCATTGGGACCAATACCCTTATTTACATTAAGATGTGTGGATTTTGTATGGAATGACCAGTTTGCAATTCCCATGGTATGGAGGGAACCAAAGGACCACCTCATTAGCTGTTATTTGTGCACTGAACAATTGGAGTTTGCATTGCAGAAAATCGTGATATATAGGTGATAGAAATGTGTAGTTATTGGGTCATTTTTTGCCATTTTTAAATTGCTAGGTTATTTTTCTTGACTTCTTCCTTATTTTTGTCATTTTTACGCATTTTGTTTCCATTTCCTGTTTTTTGTTAGCGAATGCTTCACGAATTTACAATGCCTCACTAAAACAAAATTTGTATTGTATTATCAGTTCATGACGAAATTCACTACTGCAATGGATTCTGTTTTTTGAAATCTGAAAATTACACAGATCTTCTGTAATTTCCTGGACCCTTCAAAAACCCACGGTTGGAAGATTGGAGCTTACACCTTAGGAGGGTTACACTTCCTCCTAAAATGAAGACTTTATGATAAACATAATTTTATTTAAATAATATATATATATATATATATATATATATATATATATATATATATATATATATATATATATATATATATATATATATATATCAAACAGGCAATCACCCAATACATTACATTACAATACATTACATTCAATATTTACTTATAATACTTACTATATAAGTTAATTGTATTCGCATACATATTTTTTCCTTGCTAAATCAGAACAATTTGATAGTGATGTAGGAAATATATCTATATCACATGTGTTTACTATTCTACTCATATGCCATATAGGTGCATTATGTTCCAGATTTGATGTCACAGTTGGTATATAAAAAGTTTTATCGTTATTCCTCGTATTTCGCATAGATACATTAAAATTCAGTTTGGATAACAGTGCAGTACAATCAATATCATTGTTTATCAATTTATACAGAAATATAAAATCATTGATTTTTCTATGAGAATGTAGTGAGCTAATGTTCAATAAGCTCGCAACATGAAAATAATTATTTGTGAACCTCGGTGATGGAAGTTGAAGTTTCCAAGCAATATAGTTAAAGAACCTATGTTGAGTGGATTCAATTTTTCTCGAATAAATGTAATGAGGTGACCAAACTGGAGAAGCGTATAATAAAATTGGACTCAGTAACGAAAAATATAGAGTCTTTAAAATGGAAGGATTTTTGAATTCACTGGTCATTCTCATAACAAATCCAAGTAGTTGATTGGCTTTATTAACGTCGTAATTAATATGTTTATCAAATTTCAAAATAGATCCAAGATCGTTATATTCATATAGAGACTCGAGAATATGATTGTCAAGAGAATAATGATAAACTATTTGCGACCTACACCTGGAAAACCTCACTATTTTACATTTATCGATATTAAAGGATATTTTATTGAAATTACACCATATCATAAGTGAGTTCAAACATTCTTGAAGCTCACAACAGCCTTTCAACGATTTTATTTCTCTGTAAACTTTAAAAACATAGAGTTAAAAGCAAAAAGTAAGAAATTACAATCGGGCAAAGTGAACTTCAAGTCGTTTATAAATATCAAAAATAGAAGAGGCCCAAGGTGCGATCCTTGAGGAACACCAGAAGTTACGTTTATGTCTCTCGAAACGTAGGTTTTATATTTGACATTTTGAATTCTGTTGGTAAGATGTTTTTCAACCAATCCAAAAATACCCCATGAATACCAATATGATTTAATTTCACCAATAGCATATCATTATTAACTTTGTCGAACGCTTTAGCGAAGTCTGTATAAATGGTATCAACTTGTGAATAGTTTTCAATTTTGTCAATTATATAATGTTGTAACACTAAAAGATTAGATGTTATTGAACGCTTACTTCTAAATCCATGGTGTTTGTCTACCAAGATTGCATTTACAATTGTCGAAAGTTTCGTTGTTATAATTGATTTGAATAACTTTGGAATTACACTCATTATTGATATCGGTCTATAATTTTTTATATTTGAACAGTCATTGCATTTATGAATTGGAGTAATATCACTTTTTTTTCCAAATATCTGGTAAATACCCAATTTTGAGGGATTTAGAGAAAAGTGTATGAAGTATAGGTGTAAGATTAGTTTTGCAATTCTTTATAAGAGAAGGTGGTATAAGATCAGGACCTATACCTTTGTTGACATTAAGCGCGGATGTAGCATCATACAGTTCTCTCTGTGTAATTACAATTTCACCGATGTTAATTGGAGTGTTGAAATAATGATTCACAATGTTGGATTTGACACACTCATTCGAGTCCTACACTGATTCAAAGTAATCGGCAAAAAGGTTAGCAATATCTTTGCCCTCAAATAGTTGTAAATCATCCAAAAACATGTCGTACACGTGTGTGTGTGTGTGTGTGTGTGTGTGTGTTTGTAAAAAAATATTGATTTACATGTTAGCTATGTCTAGAATGCACCAATCAAATGACGTGTGTCATCAGAATCTGAGACCTGATTATGAGCAATAATAATAATAATAACAATGATAATGATGACGATGATGATAATGATGACGATGATAATGATGATGATGACGATGGGGACGAGGACGACGAGGACGAGGACGATAATAAAATACAACTCTCCATCAAAAACCACGAAATTACAAATTTGTTTGTATTAAGACTTATAATTTATTTTGAAATGCTCTTAAATTAGTGAAATCTAGCGTAAGTAAATATTGTGTATTGCAAGTAAAGATTACCATATCAACCCATAATGATCCTAAATTTATACTTGCATGATCAGTTCAAAAATATATAAGAATTGTTATAGAAACATTTCAATTTTTTAAGCTGTGTGTTTTGAAAAAGCTCAAAATCAAAATTTTAAATTCAAATTCGAAAAACTTTTGAAATCTAACCTCTATTGAGTTGAATATCATATAAAATGCCAAAAGAACACTGCAAAATGACAACTTTTCCAGCTCTCTATCTTAATTTGGAGAGATTCTACATCAATTTAAAACTTTCCAGGGAACCCAATTTCATAATACTTTACATGGCTGTACTTCACAAATGGGTATAAATATTTTATTAAAAATTTGTAGTTTTCTTATTCTTCATCCTTACTACCTATGTGTCCAATTTCATCTGTATCTGATATGTTGATGTAAAATGACTGTGATGATTGAATGTGGAATGACCCGGAAGCTAAGTTTGAATTCATGCGATTTTTACTCAAGAGCAGGTCTGTAAGTTCTGGGTTGAGCCATTTCTGACATTTTAAAAAACCTCAATATAATGAAACAGAGTAAGTAATAAAGTAATGGTATAAAAAAAATAAATGAATCGACTGAAGCTTACTTCAAATTCCAAAATCTAAATAAATGATGGTGACTAAATAGTAGCGAAAGAAAGTAATGTAAGAATAAGGATGTGGATATATTAGTGCAAATCACTCGAAATAATGGCAAAATGTCACTCCACTCTTGAAATTGCAGAATCTCCGGAAGTCGTCATTTTTTTGTTGCAAACCTCAAATTTTAACATGTTACTATTCGCGTTATTACGATATATATATATATATATATATATATATATATATATATATATATATATATATATATATATATATATATATATATATCGGGTTTTTCTGGTAATGTTGGCAACAATTATTAACCCAAAAAGAAATGAAAATATTCCATGTCGCTATTTAGTACATATGACAGTGCGACAGTAACATATTTCATAAGTTGCATTTTAGTCCTTTCTTTAAGGTGACGAGAACAATGTACTTGAGGATTGCATAGTCCATGAATCGCGCATAACAACTTCAAACACTGCCGCCTGTGTATACTATGATTTTCGCAACTCTGCCCCTGGCAGGTATCAGTTGTCGACAGTTTCATCCAATCGGGAGCTTGAACGTCACCGTAAAGACGTCACTATGATGACGTTTAAGCTCTTGGATGAATCCGCCAGCAACTGATACGGGCAGAGTTATATAAATCGTAGCATAGGAACGTCATCTCTCTAGAGGGCGTTGAACATAGGTAGTGACATCCTGCGGATGTCAAAATTCCATTGCTATCGTCGACCACAAGATGAAAATGTCCTTAGCATAAAAGCTTAAAGCTATCAAGTACTGCGGCGTGGGCATTAGAGGCAAAAGTTAAACATCAAAATTGCCTCCCTTGTTGACATTTCGTCCTGCGGGGCCATTTGTAGTACGAGTAGGCCTACTCGCGCTGTATTCCGTCCAGCGCACCCATTATGTAGTTTGAATTCTTTATTAACATCGTTATTATACTTTTCTTATTTATCTACTCCTAAATGTTAATTTAATATGTATATAATAATGTTCTCGCTCGACAAGAATGAAAATGACTTTAACTTTTGTCTAAAAGTCTTTCGTGGGCCACAGTTAATGACACCGCGGGCCGCCAGTTGGACAACCCTGAACCCTGAACCCAGCCCAACCAACACAATAACCCCTGGCTTAAGCCCTCCAAACTGACAATTTTTCGAAAGTCAAAAAGTAGAATCGGATTTTGAGATTGTCTATAGAACTAAACTTCAAAGCAACAGATAAGTGGAGATTTTTAGGAACTCTGGATTGAATTGCGCATTAAAAATAATTGTTACAATAAATACATTCTTGGAGGATAACAAAATGACAGCACACTTTTGAAACTCCACCTTAGCTCAACAAGGGCACACAGTGTTCAT
The DNA here is from genome assembly GCA_038098605.1 of Gryllus longicercus. Taxonomy (NCBI): domain Eukaryota; kingdom Metazoa; phylum Arthropoda; class Insecta; order Orthoptera; family Gryllidae; genus Gryllus; species Gryllus longicercus. The sequence continues at coordinate 1,904,041 of JAZDUA010000214.1, read as the reverse complement.
TTACGAAAGTTAAAAGTTACATTTTGGCCCCAGAATCGGGTTTCATTCGAGTGCATGTCATTGTTTTGTGTTTTGGTGATCAAGGCTAGTTTGTGAATAAATCTATTGTGAATACGCTCAATTTTGTGTATATTCCGTTGCGTTTAAAACCGACGCATAAATAAATAAATAAAATATTGCGTTTAAATAACCGACGCATATTCGAGGTAAGGTCTCGCAAAAGAAAAATATACAGGTGGCCACGTTCTGGAAAACCGGGAAATTTCATTGATAAGGAATCCTCCAAGGGAATTTTGCTCGAAATCAGGGATTTTTGTAATTTTTTATATAGGTAATTATTCTTTGACACGTAAAATAAAGAAAAGTAGGCTACATCATGACTAGGGCTGTTTGTATTTGTTTTGAGGCGTTGAGAATCAGTTTAAGCTATTTTAATTTCGCATATTTTCACAATTGTATAAGTTTTGAGGCTTTAGAATCAATTTAAGCTATTTTAATTTCGCATATTTTCACAATTGTATAAGTTTTGAGGCTTTAGAATCAATTTAAGCTATTTTAATTTCGCATATTTTCACAATTGTATAAGTTTTGAGGCTTTAGAATCAATTTAAGCTATTTTAATTTCGCATATTTTCACAATTGTATAAGTTTTGAGGCTTTAGAATCAATTTAAGCTATTTTAATTTCGCATATTTTCACATATATCACCATAATTGCATTTTCGGGCCAATTTGCATATTTTTTGTTGCATATTCACCCCTCATCCGCGAAAGAAGCCCTAAAGTTGCAGTCCCGTCAGCGCACGCTTCTCTGTTCTGTCGCTACTTGCTATGGTACATGACCTGTTCTGAAGGAATGGGCTTCCGAGGATTTGTTTACGTTGTCATAGCCACGGATCAGTTATAGCTTGCCTGACTCTTACGAAGTACGCTAAGACCTGTTATGGGCAGTATCAGTCGAAATAAAATGTGTATTCGACGAGCACTTGTGTGCCCTTCAGCATATAAGCTTCAAGCTTCTGTGCTTTTGCTTACGTAAGATATAAGCAATGGACCAATCACAGACCGGTAACTCAAAATCGGGAATCGAAATTTGAGCGAAGTCGATAAAAGAACTAACACCATATAGGACATACACAGTCGAGATCTTGAAATCGATTCTCACATCCAACCAGAAAGTCTCACAGCCAATGGAAACTTATTTTGCTTACGTTTATGTTAGGCTTTGTGAATACTTCAGTTTATCGCTTATGTTAATGTTTATGTCTATGCGCTATGTTTATTTTTACGTTTGCATTGTGAATGGGTCTTAAAGCTGTATTCTGCTAGCGGTAGCGCGTTCCCCCTCCTGCGCTTCTCGTAGCGAGCGTCCGGCGCCGAATTGGCTGCGGCTGGGATTTGTCAGATAATGCTTTCGCTATTTTCCGCATCTCGTATACGTATAGAGAAAGTTATGTAATGTTGAGGAAAATCAATTTCGATAGTTCAACGAAATACATGTATTGGGGCCCGTTGAAACAACAAAGTGTTTTGTTCCCCCTTTCTTTTCAAATCGTTAGCCATCTGTCTGCTCAGCTGTGAACGACTCTGGGTCCGAATCTACAAGTATTCCTAGAATTTTATCAAAAATGAATATTGATTGGTCGATCTGACCTGTCTCTAAGCTTTACAAGTTCTAAAAATGTTTAACATTTGTGGATAATTTAAATGACACCCATGGGACATTTTTATATTTTCTCAAAAATGCCTTTAATTTTGATCTTCGAATTTGTTGTAAGAATAGATTGAAATATGCTTCTCAAGATGGCATAGATCCGATGTTTACTGTTAACTTTGATTTTTTGAAGGTTACAAAAGTTTGAATTTTTCTCAGCGTCTCCTCACAACTACAATATTGAAAAAAATATTTTTTTCTTCAAATGAAATTTGTTCTCCCTAATTACTTCTTTCATTTACGTTAGGCACATTTATTTGAACATTTTAGTAGTTGTCCTTTTGGTAGGGATGTTACTTATTGTCCTGTGTACACGCCGTACTCCGTTCTTTTGTAGTTGTTTTTTTTTTCAAAACTTACAAAATTGTTTATATATATATATATATATATATATATATATATATATATATTCTCTCACATCCTTAGCATTTACATTACCGGCGACTTGAATACATTATTGCGTTTGTGAGTACTCGTGCTCTAAATAGTCTCATAAATATAGACTGGAAAAATATGTAATATGAAAAGTCAAAATATGTAATATTAAAATGCACTAATTATAAAACGAACATTTACATAATACGAAATTACATTTATAAAAAATCCGAAATAAATTTTAAATATAATACAAACTTTTTAAATATAATTTGGAGAATACAGAATGATGCATGCTTTGTACCAATCAACTTTCCTGTCAGTTGTAAAATCTTGATCTACTATTCTGTACGGTCGTTTAGCAGCCAGACTAGACGCAATAGAAACCATCCTACAAACCGGCGATATCTACGACCAGCAAACAATCACTGCAGTGTGCAGCATTGGCAGCGAAGAGTGACGTCGACGATCGGCAAAGTTTCTCGGAAATTAAGGTTAAAGTTCACGAGACGCGTTGTCAGTGATACTTTTCACACTTGGAAGTGAAACAGCTCTCAGTTACTGACGCGCACTTCCCGCCACTGAGATAACTGATGCTAGCGAGGCGAACTGTGAGAACATCCTATCGCGTCTTCATGTAGTGAACCTCGATTAGACAGCACGCAGTAAACGATGTAGGAAATAAGAGTATTTTTAAGCACTGTTTTTTATTCGTAAAGGTGAGTTATAAAATTAAAGAAAATTGATGAGATAAAAAATATCTTCTGAAAATAGCAAAATATGTAAAACATGTAATAAAGTACTAAATATGTAAAAATATGTAACGAAACATTATGATATTGTGTTACGGCGGCGACGATTCACCAATATTAAAATTTTTAGATCGTTAAGTCGAAAGAAAAAAAAATGTAATTACATAAAAATTCAATGTCTACTCATAAAAGTTCCTCGAAAACTCAGAAGTATTCTGCGGAATTGAGCTCGCAGTTCTGCAATTTCAGAATAGCATTTTTCAATGAAAATGGCCATGTATGGCGAGGTTTTAAATTTGTAAAGTATTCTTTAAGTCATGTTTCGGTTCTATCATTAGGGAACCGAAAAATTGAAGAAAAAAAAGGAAGGAAAAAAATATTTTAGGCGACAGTGGATGGCAGCTGGGAAGAGGGTGGAGTAAAACCGAAAATACAGCTCAGAGCAAAGAAATAAGGAAACGAACTAGTTCGAGAAAGTCTGCGCCATTCTGTGACATCACTACTTTATTTTATTTCACAAAAATCAGTACTGGTGCTCTGATTGGGAGACGTTCTCGTATCCTCTATAGCCTAAGTATAAAAATGGATTTATCTGGAAAAATTGATTCCAAATAATTCTGATTTTTACCCGGTTCAAGAATGATCAGCGGTAGCGATAACGGAGATGGAGTGGGAAGTATAAAGCGAAAAAGGGCAGCGAGCAAGCGAGCCAATCAATATTAGTGAACTTGGTAAGGGCATTCGCAAAGTTGTCTATTTGCGAACCACAGTTCCAGTGCCGCGTCGGATTTGAAATTCCTGGACCTCCTCATGAGGTCCGTAAAATGAGCAATGCAACGTTTTAAAACTATTGGAAACTAAACTCAAAATTTGTCGTTTTTTTTGTTGCTAATTTGTTGTCGCTCTTCATTTGACCGTGCTATAAACAATCGGGAAACAGGACATAAGTTAGCACCGCGATTACCAGAAAACCAAGAAATTAGAGATAAATAAAAAAAAATAATTACATGAGAATTTTTGATGTTCAGTAGTGCCCGAAAACAAATTTTGTTGCTCTTCAGATACCACCTAATACAGGAACTGCCAAATTTCGCTAAAATACCAGAAATGCGAAATATGCCCTCTTTGCGGCAGATAACGGTGAAGTAACGACTGTAGGTACCACGGAACAACCACCCACACCGTGATTTAACAATCGTTGTGAATCACGGTGATAGGCAGATTGAATCAGATGCGCAGCATAAGTAAAAGATTTTCGACCTCACATAAAAAGATAAAGATAAAGTTTCTTAATTATAATAATTATATTATTATTATTATTATTATTATTATTATTATTATTGTAGGAGGATCAGAAGATTTTTGAAGTGACGATAACAGTTAAATGAATTATAAAAATGGGGAGCATATGCATTTTACATTCGTTTTCTCCAATAAGTCGTGCATAAAATTACGACTGAGCCATTTAATTGCGTCCCTTTCATGCATTTAATTTCTCTGCGTGTGCAGCCGCTGCGAAGGATTGGGGCTTGCAGGTGCTAAGAAGGAATTCTCACAGCCGTTGCTTTACTGGGGAGGGCGCCAACAAATAGGCGTCATTGCTTCGAACAACCTATCCACACGTTCAAAAATATTTTTGATACCCGCAGTCTTACACGTGTACATACTGCCATTGTTCGGGGGAGGGGGGGGGGAAAGAAGAAGAAAAAAAAATACCTTCGCAGAAATATCATCGCGTCCTGCCCGAGATTCGGACTGGGAGGGTGGCAAAAAACAGTTATTTAACTACGTCAAAAAACTGTTAAAGACTGTGTGTAACGTGCTACGAGGAGAAGACCAAACTTGTGGGACTTAATTTGTAGTTACATGTATGTCCAGAAGTAAAACATGGGGGCCATCTCAGCATTTGCTCAAGGATTAGAGAAAGTAGACGAAAACCTAATAGAGATTGGAGCATTGACTCAGAAGCTGAAGTACAATAATTGTTACAGGTTTTTTAGAATTTTTCAGCCCAAATGGTAAATATTGCAATACACGTCACTGTTAAAATAAACATTATTTTCCTTTTGGATGCTCGTTCTAGTCTCAAATTGTATAGAAACAATTGTGCAGTAGAAAATATACTACTTGGGACTTTTGTATCGAATTAAATCGTTTAATGTAATCTGGCAAAGTGTTGTAAAATAATGTATATGTATTGTATGTGAATTTTTTGTAGTGAGTTATTGATACTGGCACTAGGATTCAAAATGTACAAGGATTGTGAAAGCAAACATCATATAAATTTAATTTCTAAATTTTCATATTCAAAATTAAAACATCGCCCAAAATCCGTCAGGTTTAGGAATCTAACATATTCACGGGAGGAATAATTTGATTCGACAATGACAGCTCGCTATTTTACCACTTTTTTAAATTTGTCCGAAAGTACGAAAACATTTTTAAAATTAACTTGGCTATTTTACTTAGGAAAGGAGAATCACAAAGTGATTTCTATCAAGAAGACAAACGCAGATTTGAGATCAAAAATAGTCTTAGGATAAAAGTGCTCGTGCGTAATATCTGCTCATTCTTTCCAGTAGTGGAATGAAACGGAAGATCTTAGAAGTAAAATATATGTAAAATAAGATATGAGGAGATGGAATATTGGTGATATTTACACAATTAGCTTAATTTTCTTTTTAAAATCCGTTCCAAATTGGAATTGATATTTTGATAAGTGCCTTAAACAATTTTATGATGGTATTCGAAGGAAGACGAACATATGTGAACACTATTAATAGTTTTATACTACTATTACAAATGATACGAGACCATTTGCTTCTGTTACAGCATCACTAGTTTGATATGTGGGGAAAAATATATTCAGATGCAAAGTGACGAAAGCATAAACCGACTGGCTTGTTTGTCCCGCGAGTTCGGCCTCTGCTGGCCCAGCAGTGCTGGGGCTGGCCGTGCCGCCGTGCCGAGATACGGTCAACTACAGGAGGATGACGCAACGTGGTGGAAGGGGGAGAGGGCGAGGTGATTTTCTCAAACGTCACTTTACGACGCTCCTATTCATCCGATTTACATATTTGACATGGCGTTGGATTCAGCAAGCATGTCATCATCGCGCTATTAGCCCACATTTTTTTCGGAGCAGCAATTTCAAATTCGTATTTTTGCTAGTTTTTGTGGGGGGTGGGGAAAAGGGCTTCGCAGTGTAAATTCTATTTTACTAAGGCGTCAAATGCCATTTACAGATCGAAAATCGGACCATTGGTTAATCATTTATCGGTAAATTCTCCCTTGACAATGCTGCTATCTATGGAATATTCCTACTAGTATTTTTCGATACATTTAGCCTTGATACCGCCTCTTTTCTCAGTACAAGGCCTGGGAATCCCAGTGATCACGTGCTAAAAACTAAGGACTCGTGAGCGGGTTGGGAGGGGGTGGGGGAAGCCGCTTGACCACACTACGCACGCACGGTTGCCAACAGTCCTGATTCAGAATGTGATTTAGGTCAGGGAACCTTTACACGACTTGTATTACTCGCACAACTTTTCTTGAACGATGCCCTTGATCCCCCTCCCTCGTGCAATAAACAGTTGAAGGCAAAAGCTCGCAGCGGGCGCTGATGACAACCTTCCAAGCATTGAAACTTCGTTGGCGCGAAACAGCAGCTAGTCAAAGCCAGTTGCTTTCATAGTGCAGAACCCCTGTTCAGGTTTATTGTCAATATCGAAAGAAAAGGCTGAGTCAGGTCCAGGTCCTTCAAGGAGACACCTAAAACTCCCGAAAAAGTTAAGAGGACATATCATAGCATATATTTAATTTCACAAACGTTGGTATTACTTAAAATATACTCCAGTGGCCGACTTTGTAACTAATACCCCCACTCCAACCGAAATCGTCTATCCATCGTTCAAGAAAAGTTGCTCGAGTAAATAATAGTTCTTTGAAGCCAGCTTTTTTACGTGTACTTTATGTATTGTGTTGGGTGTTGTAGCAAATGTGCTGAGTTTTTGTTGAATCTGCGTTATAGTGTATTTGATGTAATTTCACAAAGAAAAAAAATCATAGTTTGAACCTGTAAAGCGATAATTGGAATCCAATAATTTTGGTGCAAAAAGATTCGTCCTCGCGAGCACATGTTTGCAGAAATGGATGAGTTACACGAGGCTGGAAGCGGTGAGTGAAGGTCCTATGAAAGGTTTTGAAAACTATTTAGTTCTGGAATACGCTAAAAGTTAACGGGAAATGGACCTCTAATTTAAACAATTAGGTATAATGTTCATGTTCCAATGTGATTTTGTATATTATTATTTTATTGTCAGAGCAAGCAATGCAAAATAAGCAATTTTTCAAGAATGAACAGTCGTACTAGGTACGTCGTAATAAGGAATACGTAAACATATAGTACGATGCCTATTAGATACCTTAATTGGTCTACCTTGTTTAATCCGTAAAACTAATTGCATCCTCAACGCTCACTGAGCAGGAGACGCCACTGGCATTTACTATGTTCAGAATTATTTCTTGCTTTACATTTCATTTGATGTTGGCAGACGTATTCTTTTTCATGCACATTACATTCGTACTATCATGCGTAATCATCTCAATATCGCAAAACTCTTGCGTAATATTCAAAATGTAGGAATTTTCATTATCCTTCTAATTACTTTCCCAATTGTTTCGTCTGGGCTAGTTTTTCGGTTTTGCCCCCTCTCTTTCCAGCTGCTACCTATTGGCTTTTAAAAGGTATTTATTTGCATTTGTTCAATTTTCCGGTCCCCTAGGAGAATAGAACTTTTGGTGCCACAAGAACACAACCAGGACCCATTATGAAAGTAAAGCGCATGATTTTGTGACGCGATTCAATGACAGCGCGGTAAAACCGATCGGAAAATGCTGTGGAGATCTGCCCTTCCAACACGGCTGATCGCTAGTTTGCTCCGAGCATAATGGGCGGAAAGACGTGCCTCCGCGTGAAGTGTGTTTTTTTTTGACTTCGTAACACGGCGCGATGGAGCGTTCGCTTGAACTGCGATACGCCTCCAAGTTTTTCGTGAAGCTTGGAAAGCATGCAACCGAAACGTTCCAGATGCTTCAAGAGACCTTCAAGGACGATTGCATTTCAAGGTCACAGTCCGGGAAGTGACACAATGCGTTCAAGGATTGCCGGGAAGAGGTCGCCGACGAACCCCGTTTTGGACGCCCAACAACGGCCAGAACCGACGAAAACATGGATCGCGTCCGCAAAGTTTTGCGTCCCGGCCGACGATTGAAGCATCCAACAAATTTCCTGTCAAAATCCAACAAAATCTCACACCCTGCACATGTCGACCTTTGCGGTACATAGGATAGTGACCGAGGATTTGCAAATGCGCAAGGTCTGCCCGATGCTTATGCCGAACGTGTTGACGGAAGATCAGAAAGAACTTCGAGTTTCGCGCTGTCAAGAATTGTTGAATTTGATTCCAAATCAGACGGACTTTCTGGATTCTATTTTAACCGGGGACGAATCCTGGGAGTTCGAGTACAATCAAGAATCGAAAAGGCAGAGCAGAAAACATTCAAAAGCATGTTACAACGTCTGAGAGAAGTTTTCAAGGACTTTCAGGGTGCCTTCCTGGCGTGGCGGAAACGTCTCCGCAAGTGTGTTGATGCAGGGGGAGAGCATTTTGAAGAATTTTAAGCATTTGCAAAGGTCAGATCAAATCTACTTTTCCAGTAAATGCGTGTTACTTTTATAATGGACCCTATTTCTAACTTTTGTAGTTTTCAGAAATCCAGAGTTCAACGAAAATCAAACCAACACTGTTGGTGCCCATTGCTCTATCCGAAAAATAAATTAAAAGAAAAATATTGGAGCCGGTTTTGAGTACAAAAATTTAAATTGCTTCGACTTCAAGCAAAAAATGGGTGAAAACTACTTTTTTCTTTCTTCTTGCTTTTTCTTTCTTCATTATCTTCTTTTTCTTTCTTCATTATCTTCTTTTTCTTTCTTCAGTATCTTCTTTTTCTTTCTTCATTATCTTCTTTTTCATTTTTCGTTATATTTCTTTTTCTTTTTTCGTTATATTTCTTTTTCTTTTTTCGTTATATTTCTTTTTCTTTTTTCGTTATATTTCTTTTTCTTTCTTCGTTATATTTCTTTTTGTTTCTTCATCTTTCTTCTTTTTCTTTCTTCTGTTTCTTTCGTTCTTCTGTTTCTTTCTTCGTCATTTTTTTCTTCTCCTTCTCTTTTTCTTTGCCAGTCTGTCTTTCATCAACTTGCCCAGATAATTACTTGGGCCTTTTGCTTAATCAGAACTGTCTAATGAGGAGATGGTATTATGATGTACCTGGAGCAAAGGAATGAAGATATTTGATATTTATGCAGAATCTATAGATGATTTCCATAGTCAGTGGAAATCATATGGTTGCGCATTTTTATAGGTGGTAGAAAAGTACCACAGGAACAATACACAGCCCCAAAATGCCAGCCCCCAACTCAATACTGCAATAATCTGACCAGAAGTTATTTCACAGGCTGGATAAAGACAATGTTTTGAAAGTTCTTGTTCTAAATTTTAATAACTTTAATCTACCAAATATAACATGATAAATACTAGCAAAGGAACGAAATATATTAAATATTTTTACAATTGTACAACAAATCTAATTCAAAGAATTCACAAACCCACTAGACGCTGAGGGGCATACACAATTTTGGATCGAATACTGAGACCACGTATCACAAAAGGGATTACCTTGTAATCATTGCATTATAGATGGAATTAAAAGGGATATATTCACTATCAGATAAAATTAGCTGTAGACTTAACTTAAGGAAGCAATGAACACTCAACTGTCTCACCTCTTCGTACTGAATTCCTGTCAATCATTGTGAGACGGACATAATATTTGTGATACATTCATTCATGAATTCTGGCAACTATTCTCCAGTAACATTTCTTTCAAGAAGGTGAAGGATATCATTACAAATCCGTGGATTGACCAGTTGATTGAGCAACTAGCCTGGATGGAAAATTGGTCGTGAATGACTTAAAGAGCACTTCTCTTGAGTCACCTTTACTATACCTACAGATCTATTTCCAACACCCTCCCAGAGATATCCAGATGTGTGTATCCTGTTCTGGGTGCATATTTGATAATAAATTTCATCAAAATCCTGGGACCTGCAACACATTAATGACAAAGTTTGTGAAATTGTCACAATCAGACGAGATATGTGCAAATGAATTTCAGGAACTTAACTCTGCAGATTGACTAGATAATGTACCAAATGCGGGGGAGAGAGACCCTCCCTTCCAAACAACATTGAGTTTCAGATTCTGAAACAGCTTGAATTCTAGAAGTCCTGGATGAAAGTTCCGCCACTGGCTCAGACTGCATTTCAATAATTTTTCTGAAGAGTGCTCTACAACTTGTTCCTACTGAACAGCATTTTCAGGAAATTGATGGAAACTGGTTGCATACCAAAGCTGTGGAAATATACCGTTGTTACCTCAATGTTTAAGAAAGGGAAAAATTCTCGCCAAGAAATTATAGGCCTATGGGCCTGACAAGTACAGTGGGGAAGGCCACAGAGAGGAGTATAGTATCAAAGATCCGAGAATATGCTGTATGCAACAACTTCAAACTTTACTCAATAATATGGCTTCGTTCCAGATCTACACCAAGTAACCTCGTATCTTCTCCCGACAATTGTACCAAAATCCTTGACTTTGATAAACAATTGAAAGTTATATTTTGATTACGCTTTTGAAAGAGTACCTCTCGAAAGATTACTCCTTAAACTTTTCTCCATTGGAGTTACAGGAAAGTTACACTCCTGGAAACAAGCATCTTCACTGGCAAAGTTATGTAGACAGAATCAGTAAGACTTTAAACGCCTCTCTCCACTTCTAGTCACATCCCATAAGGAACAGTTCTACGACGACTACGACCTACGACGACTACGACCTACGACGACTACGACCTACGACGACTACGACCTACGACGACTACGACCTACGACGACTACGACCTACGACGACTACGACCTACGACGACTACGACCTACGACGACTACGACCTACGACGACTACGACCTACGACGACTACGACCTGCGACGACTACGACCTGCGACGACTACGACCTGCGACGACTACGACCTGCGACGACTACGACCTACGACGACTACGACCTGCGACGACTACGACCTGCGACGACTACGACCTGCGACGACTACGACCGACGACGACTACGACCTGCGACGACTACGACCTGCGACGACTACGACCGACGACGACTACGACCGACGACGACTACGACCGACGACGACTACGACCGACGACGACTACGACCGACGACGACTACGACCGACGACGACTACGACCGACGACGACTACGACCGACGACGACTACGACCGACGACGACTACGACCGACGACGACTACGACCGACGACGACTACGACCGACGACGACTACGACCGACGACGACTACGACCGACGACGACCGACCGACGACGACCGACCGACGACGACGACGACCGACCGACGACGACGACGACCGACCGACGACGACGACCGACCGACGACGACGACGACCGACCTACGACGACGACGACCGACCTACGACGACGACGACCGACCTACGACGACGACGACCGACCTACGACGACGACGACCGACCTACGACGACAACGACCGACCTACGACGACGACGACCGACCTACGACGACGACGACCGACCTACGACGACGACGACCGACCTACGACGACGACGACCGACCGACGACGACGACGACCGACCGACGACGACGACGACCGACCGACGACGACGACGACCGACCGACGACGACGACGACCGACCGACGACGACGACGACCGACCGACGACGACGACCTACGGCCGACGACGACTACGACCTACTACGACTACGACCGACGGCGACGACTTCAAAGGCTTTGTGGAGGAAATTTCCAACAAAACTGGGATAGTAATGTAGGGCAATCAACATCATTATTAAGGAAATAATAAAATAACAAAAAAAAGAAAAATAAATAAATTTATGTTTGAAGAACTCAAAGTTTATATTTATATATATATATATATATATATATATATATATATATATATATATATATATATATATATATATATATATACATACATACACACACACACACACATACATTTTATTAGAGGCTGACAATACTGGGAAGGCATATAATAGAGTAGGTCTAATTAACAATAGCTATAACATTTTAAAAGTTTTAATATTTGTAAACTCTGTAGTCATCCTCATTTGAACACAAAAATGCGATACACTTTGTCTGCTATTGGATATGACTATCAAATTTATGTTTGGGATCAAAAATTACTCCCAGAGCTTTAAAGTAGAGATTGAAATTAACAAATATCCTTCCAGTACAAATTCATAAAGAACAATGTTACTCCCTCGAGTCCGATCTCATCACTTTGCATTTGTTATAATTTAAATATAATCCATTATTCACGCAACACAAAACACGATAATCCAAGTTTAACTGAAAAGCAGTGCAATCGCTAAGACTTTTAACTTCTGTATACAATTTTAAGTCGTCCGCAAATAGCAAAGATAAACTAGTGGGGAAACAATGCTTTATATGAGTTATCAACAATAGTAAAATAAGGGTCCCACAAGAGACTTGTATTTTACTTTTTGTATCCCATACCTGAAATAGCTACCAATCCATTTCAGGAAAATTCCATGGATATCTATGTATTGAAGTTATATTAATAAAATACTATGATCAACAGAATCAAACACTTTTGCAATGTACATCAACCTGGGACCTTTCTTCTAATTTCTCCTTAATATATTGCTGTAAAGTTATCAAATTAGTAGTCATTGATCCTTTTGACTTAACAGTGTTGTTCATCAATCAATACTGGGCCCACCTGCTTCGACATGTCAGTGACAATAGCCTTGAACAGTTTCATTATAACACTAATTTTACATATAGGTGTACAATTTACAATCCATGCTCTATTCCCAGATTTGAATAGTGGAGTAACATAACTATATTTCCGTACAATTGGAAAAAAAACCTTCCTGTATGGATTTATTAAAAATAAATTGTAAAACTGTTATTAGGCAAATGTTGCAATTTAAATAGTATGTATACGTACATATTTAAATTCTTATTTATAAAGTATTTTGGTGAAGTATTTAAGTACTAAATTTAAAGTATTTTACCCAACCCTGCAACATCCAATACTGGAATGGGATCTTCATCTGGGCCACTGACAGAATTAGAGGGCATCGTCTGAAGCGTTGGAAGGAGAATGAGCAAACTGGAGCTCCAAGGCTCTTTGTCATCAACAGTTGGAATGTGTCCCTCATGATTCTTTCAACCAGGATGTTTTGACTCCTTTAAGGAGAGGCTGGACCATGTTCTTTCCTGATGAGTATACCATTGTAAATTGGATAAAGCAAATCACCAATTGTAATAGGATTCATATTAAATTTGAGTGTAGTTGTGCATGATGAGATTTACTCACAGATAGTTTTAATTGTAATTTGATATGTGTGTATCAGCTTCAGCTGCTACCATTAATAAATAGATACAGAGATGACTACTAATGATTTAAAAAGAAAAGAAAGAAAAAAATGCACAATGAAGATATTGTTTGATAGTTCTTTATTACTATGGTGACACATTGAGGAAAAATAAATTAAAATAATATCCATCCAAATCACTCCAAATTGACATAATTACTGAAGATATAAATTGAAAGATGTGCACAAATTTTAGTTGGCTTACCTTCAACTATTGAAGAGACAGTAGTATTTTTGTAATTTTATTTGAGTAATTCTTTAAAATACTCCAAATTTTAAATAACTTTTTAAATTGGATTGGCTTTTTTGAGCTGTTCTTCAAGTTACCTTTAAACATTTCATGTCAAAATATTTTAATTATATTACTTCTGATTACTGGTAAAAATTTAATAGTCTAAAAATTTGAAGATATCTTAAAATTTCCTCATAGTTCTTTTGAAACCTGTTCTAGATGTTTTGAAAGAATTATATACAAAATAAGTTACCCGGGAAGTTGTGAATGAGAAAAGTACTGTAAAAGGGATCCAATGAAAATGAGATACAATATTTAATAATAATGACTCATTATTTTTTCAGCTTTTGCTGAAGTGGTGGAATTGGTGGTGATAATTGCACCACTGATTTCACACTTGTGATTTTTGTTTATCAACCAAATTTTAAATTTATATCTTCGATTAAACGGAGACTTGTGTATTATTTCACAAATTTTCCGTGCATTCCAGATGTTGCTGACTTATGGTAATGAGAAATGGAATAGTAAAACCATCCAAATTCATATTAAATCCAGAGAAGCTGATTATATCGAATGTGACAAGTGTAAATCGAAATTTTACCCCAACTGCACCTCACTCTCAAGTTCTGAAGTCAAAGTATTTGTTCTTAAAAGAACTAAGAGGCAAGTGAAATATTACTGCTCAGTGTACATTGATGAAATTGATAACTATACCGTTATGAATAGTACATTTCTGAATTGGAAAGTAATTGTTGAAGGGTTGTTGAAAGCAAATGAAAATCTTGTTTGCCCGGTTCGTGAGCTCAAGAAATCCAGTAGTTCATCCATTAGCAACATGCACACGAGTGATTTTGAAACATTTTATTTGGACTTTTATGACAGAGAAGAACGTGTGAAAACTATCATTTACGGCATTGGAGAAAGTAAACATGTCACACTGCAACAGTGCTTGTTTGATGACAAACAAGTGCTATCAGCAATAATAAATGAAATAACAAATATTAAGACCGATGCCAAGAGTGTGTCAGTTCGGTGACTTGGTGCCCCAATTGATGGAACTGCAAGACCAATGGAGGTGATATTGAATAATCAAGCTGAAGCTTTACAAATCCTGAAAAACAAAACTGCAAGAAACCTATCAAAATAAGCCCTGATCGCATGAAACATCAAAGAGAACATCTTAAAAGAGTACTTGATGAGTTGAAAATTGATGTTAATAAAGGTAACAAGAAAGCAAATATTAAATATATTAATGGACTTCTCTTATTAATAACAAATATCAACAGTGAGGGGAAAGGACCTGAAGAAAACAATGACGTACGATGAGCAACTACAATATAACTGTTAATCTGGAAATCATCTATAGCAATCAGGCAATCTTCTATTACATTATCCGTGTACTACCAAAATGTCAGAGAATTATGTAATAAACTGTCCACTCTCCATGGTACCTCAACTTCACTGAACAACACTGACATTAGTGAAACCTGGCTTTAAGAGGACATCTCTAGTGCTGAACTCAACTTTATCAATGACATCATCTACAAGCAGGATATATCATCAGCAGCTAGCCAACGTCTTCGAGGTGGAGGTGTAGCGGCATTAAATAAGAACAATTACAATAGTATGTGTATAGAAACCCAAAACACTTCGATTGAACATTTATTTATACATGTCAAACAAGGTATTGATGTTATAGTTATTGCGGTTTACTTTCCTCCCAAATCTTCTATGGGAGCTTATTTGAAATTTACAGACTTTAGAAAATCTTTTTGAAAGATATTCTGAATTTAGCTTTCTTATATTAGGAGACATTGATTTACCCCATACTAATTGGAAGAATGATGTTAGTCTGTAATGTAAATATCTAAATGCAGCAAATAATGAAATCCAAATACGTGAAGTATTGCTTAATTGTATGAATTATCTTCACTATGCACAAGTTTTGTTGAACTTTCCTATTGCTTGTAATGGTAAGAGTAGAGGTAAGGGCGATTTTCTATTTTGTTAACAATGCAGAAAAATCATACTTGCAATTCGTGTACTGATGCAAATAAGTTTTCTATAACTCAGAAACGATAATGACTATTTTTCACATATTACTAATCTTGCGATTTTTAAAATTTATTTTTATTTATTCATGTTAAACATTTACTCATCTTTCAACTATTTATAGTTAAGATGATGGGAAGGGATTCTAGAACTCAAGAAAACGTGCGCAGATAATCTTTTCCCCCCTATGTGACACAGAAGAATGCAATGCTGTTAGTAAATTGAAAGTTAACAAAGGAATTGGACCAAATCTTGTACCATAATCATTCTTAAAATATTGTATTACCAACATCACACTGATGTTACTTATACTTTTCTCCAAATCTCTCATTGAAGGCAACTTTGCACAAATCTTGAATAAAAGTTTCGTTTCTCTGATTTATAAATCTGAAAACCATTCAAATATCAGAAACTATAGATCAATGTTATTAATGAGCACCATTCAGAAAATATTTGAATCCATTGTTAAATCCAACATTTCATCTCTCATAAATAATATTATTATGGATGATTAACAGCTTTTGAAGTCAAGAGATCAATTTCAACTAATTTTTTGAGATTGCATCACTATGTAATTGATAAAATTGACAACCTTGATGTTACATATTCTGATTTTACCAAGGCATTTGGTAAAGTGAATATAAACATTTTATTACAAAAACTTATCCATATTGGTCTTCATGGTACATTGTTGAAGTGGATGAAATCTTATCTAATGATGAGAACTCAAAACGTGAAACACAACCTCATGGCTCACACCTAGCCCATTTATTGTTTTTGTCTATATAAATGATCTCAAACTCTTGTTATATACTAAATTCTTACTATTTGCCAATGACTGAAAAATATATGAGATCAAAACCGATAGTGATTGTAAAGAATTATGAGAATGCTTGAATTTCTTAACTAGTTGAGAAGAATGATCTAGCTGTAAATGTAAAATAATTTAAAGTAAAGTTGTATTCTAGACAAAAGTTTCAAATAGAATTTCAATACTTTATAGGTAATGAGAAATTTGAATTACTATCTGACTTTAAAGATCTAAGAGTTATCTTTGATTTACCATATATATGTATTAATTGATTAATAAACTTATTGGTTATAATAAACAAAACCAAAGGAAACAAACTTTATTAGATTTACTGGAATTAAATACTTAAATGTATTTAATTGATATTAACACTACATGTTTTGTAACATATTGTATTTTGGGTGATTGCCTGTTTAATGAATGAATAAGTAAATAAATAAATAAATAATCAATCAATCTTGAACATTTTCAATTTTCTCATATCTCATAGCCCCACAAGTTACTTCTTTTTTGTGGGCTTTGCATTTCTGTTATTTATAGATAGAAAACCTGAAAAACAAATTTTTAATTGAAATTTACTTCTGAAAAATTATCTGGACCCCTAACATTAGGCTATTTATATTTTGTGGGCATAGCATTTTTTTCTGGATTTACTGTCTGTTTTTCATTGCCTTACAATGTCTGGAAACAACATATATTCTTGTAGAATCATTATAGTTTTTGATTGACAGGTGTTTTTTGTTTATTTTACTTATCATTTTATATACTTCATGGAAAAAGTGATTATGCTAATACTCAGAATTGAATTTCTTTTCAGCGGTTGCACCACAAACAAGTCTTTTCGGAGCAACACCATCACAGCCCTCTGCCTTTGGTACCCAGAACACTGGATTTGGTGTTTTTGCCAGCCAACCAAATCAGGTAGAGTACTATTTCTCTTAATATTTTCAAGCATCATAAAATTCTTTTCATTTTATTGAGTTGTATGTGGTGGTTACTGAGTATGAAAGTAAATACATATTCACAGTGTGTATTGGAACTTATAAAGAAATATTGAAAAAAATATCCATACGTAATTACATTTAAGATACTTTGAAATAGAAGGTACACTGTACATAACTAACTTACTTAAGTAATAATTCTTGGTTGCATGCTTTCAAGCCTGGTTGCAGGATAAATCCTGAACAATGTTAATTCATATTAGCTATAAGTTTGCCCAGCTGCCACATTATCATTTTCACTGATTGTATTTAAAATAAATAGAAAATTATTTTTTCTTAATTTAACTACTGAAAACTTTGCATCTCTGAAATCATAGTTGTATATAATGTAACTGACATTGTAAGTGCTCCGTACATAACAGAGATCAAGAAATATTTTACAGTAATGAAAAACAGACATCTCCAATTTCTGTTCTCAAGTATGCTACAGTTAGTTAATTGAATTTTCTAGTGATATACACAGCTGTTATCTGTATTAACTAGTTTTTCATTTGTTATGTTCTTGTTTTTTTCTACCAAGTCATTCTTTTATTAATTTTTAAAATTAATTTTGATATCATTGAATGTGTTTGTATTGTAGAGTATTGGTCTCTTCAATCAAAACAAATCACCATTTACTGTGAACACTACCAGCACAGGATTTACTTTCGGTCAAAATACTGCCACTAATCAAACTCAGAGTATATTTGGAAAACCTGCTACTGGAACTGGATTTGGATCAAATTTTGGAACAAATAGTGCTTTTGGAGGTGCTAATATGTTTGGATCTAATCAAAATGCAGGTCTCTTTAACCAGTCTGCATTTGGTAAGCCAAATAATTTTTCCTTTGGTAACCAGTCAACTCCTGCGACTTCAACATTAGGTAAAATTGAATTAATTTTGTTTGGTTTGTGTAAATTAAATCAATACTATTGAGTATTTCATTGTACATAAAATTGGAATTTCAGGAACTGGAGTAGGAGGTCAGACGATGTTTGGGACTACTGGAAATAAACCTGGAAGTATGTTTGGGACAGGGACAAGCATGTTTGGAGGTGGAACTACTGGTTTTGGCTCTTCTAACTCAACATTTGGGATGGGTACAAGTCTTGGTTCTTCTTGGGGTCTTGGAGGACAATCTTTATTGGGAGGGTAAGTTGGATAAAGAGTTTTAACATGCTAAATGTGATTAGTACGAATAATTTAATTAAAATGAGACACATTTTTTTCTTTTATCAGGACTGCAACGAATACCACTCCCAGTCAACAAGGAAACATATCTGTTCATGAACAGATGTTAGCCCTGGCAACTATGCCATTTGGAGATACTCCTCTTTTCCGCAACCTTTTGCCTGTAAGTAATAATACATCTTCAGTAAGATAAAATGAGAATGCAGTAGAATGTGTTCCTGTTACAGGATCAAAATCAAAAAATAAAGAAAAAGAAGAATTGATATAAATCATTTTAACCCTTTTCAGACCAAAGTACTAAAAAGTGCATAACTAGGGACACTTCCTCCCGTCCCTTCCCAAAAGTGCAGTGATCTAACCTAATATAACCCAGATCTTATGAAGTCTAGCTACAATTATACAACAATTACACTAATTAGTACACCAACAACTGTTGTCACTTTGTAAGTTTCCTGCAAACTGTTCTGCTTAGTGTGATTCTCATTGCTTCTGTTAGTCAAGTTGATTGCCTTTTTGATTTCCTCGTCCCATCTTATTCTCTTTCTTCCTGATCTCTTAGTTCCGTCCTTTGTTCCTAACGTTATGTCCTTTTTCAGTCATTCCGTTCTTGCAATGTGTCCAAAGAATGATAATTTCTGCATGACAGCTGTGGCTTCTAAAGAGCAACCCAGCTTCACTTCTTTCAATATAGACAGGTTTGTTCTTCTGTGAATTTTCAGTATTTTCTGTCAGCACCACATTTCAAATGCATCTATCTTTTTGTCTATAGATTTGAAGTCCAGCTTTTGGAGCCATAAAACTATTGGAAAAATCATTGTTTTAATTAGTTTAGATTTAGTCTTAATCGATAAGCCGGAATCTTTCATGAATTTCAAACATTTTCTCATGGCTGCCTTTCCCAAAATAATTCTTTTAATTTCTCAGTACATCGTCCATCTTTTGCTCTAATTACTCCCACTTACTCTAATTACTACCTTGTTTGGAGTTTTTATTTCTTCATCATTTATCTGTATTTTCTCTTTCTGTCCTATTGTCATTAAATTTGGGCATTTTGTAAATTAAGCTTGAGTCCTGCTTTCTGAGTTTCTTCTGTCACTCTAATAGTTTCTCTAAACCTCTCCTTTCCTCTGCAAGTAGCGTAGTATCATCTGAATATCGAATATTGTTGATTCTGTGTGTTCCAATTCTTATCCCAATATTCATTTCATCCAATTTAGTTGTTCTCATGATCATTTCTGTGTACAGATTGAACAATCCGTGGGAGAGAATGCATCCCTTGCTAACTTTAAACCACTCAGTTGCTTCTGCTAATTGCACCCTCACTTCTTGTTCTGTATATAGTTGTCTTAGTAGAATTATTGTGTCCTGGTATGCCCATGTTTGTTAAAGTACTTCATAACAGATTATAGTCCACACAGTCGAATGCTTTAGAATACTCCAAAAAGCATAAATATAGGTTTTTTTGGAATTCTCTGCTCTCTTCCTTTATCCATCTTAGGTTTGCCATCTGATCCCTGGTTCCCCTGCCCTTTCTAAAACCAGCTTGTTCTTTTGACAGTTGTCTTTCTATAAAAGGTTCTAGCCTTTTATTTATTATTTTCAGCATGATCTTGCTTACACGACTTGACAGTGCTATCTTTCTATTGTTAACACATTCCCGAGTATCTCATTTCTTTGGTAAGGGAATGAAACTCGTTCTCTGCCAATCCACTGGCCATTCTTCCTTTTTCAATATCAGGTTGCAAAGATTTAATATTCTTCCTATAATTGCGTCACCTGCACATTTTATCATTTCGATTGGTATGTCTTCTGGTCCAGGAGATTTACCATTCTTTGTTTAAGGGCCTATACGACTTCTTTTAGTGTCATTGGTTCTCTTTAAAACTCCTTGTATTGAAATGTTTGTCAATACGTGAATCCCTTTCCTGCAGCTGTTGTGTATATTCCTGCCATCTTTTAGTTATCCCTTGCTTTGAAGTTAGAATAATGCCATTTCTGTCTTTTACTGCTCCTACTCTTGGTTTGAATTCTTTTGCGATGTCTCTTATAATCTGGAACATTTCTTTTGCTGCTGATTTTGTGTTATATGTTTCAGCTTCCTTACACTTGTTGTTTATGAATTTTGCCTCATCTTTCCTTGCTTTTTATTGAAATCTTGTGATAAGCACATATACTTTCTCCCAATCCCCCAATTGCTTTGCTTTCCTTCTTTCTTAAGCCATTCCTTAGATAACCAGCTTCATTGGTTCCGTTTTTGTGTCTTTTGATGTGCTTTATTGCCTCTTCAAGGATTACTTCTTTAATAGACTCCCAAAGTGTTAAGTGAGACCTCTTGTACACTGCTAGTTCTGATCACCCTCCTTGAGATAGTTTCCTTATATGTATTTGGAATGTTTTGGACATTGTAACTGACTTTAGGTCCTTCGCTCTTCTTTGTTACCTTCAATCATACTATTTTTGCTATCAACAGTTCATGATCTGTTCCACAGTCCTCATCAGGAATTGTGGTGATATCCTGTATAGATGATCTCCATCTACATTTTCCCATGATATAGTAAATTTGTTTCTTATATATGCTATTTGAAGATGTACGTTTCTCTTTCTTAAACATTGTGTTTGCTATAAACATGCTATTGCATGCACAGAAATCTATTCATCTCCCCCCACTGTTTCTTCTTTCTAAACCAAATTTCTCTGTAATATATTTTGTTTCTTCCTGCCCAACTTTGGCATTCCAATTGCCCAAAATTAGTACAAAATCATTTTTTGGTATTTAGTTGTAAGTTTCCTGCACATGATCGTAGAATCACTAGTTCATCACCACTGGTGTCAGAGATAGGTACATATAATTGGATGATAGTTACATTAACTGGGTTTGCTTTAACTCTTATGCTTATTATCCCATCACTGATTGCTTCATATCCAAGAACTGCATTAGCCAAATTCTGACTAAAAATAATAGCCATTCCATTTCTTTGACTTTCCTCTTGCCCTGTGTAAAATACCATTTTGTCTTCTATTATAAAGTACCCACTTCCTTGCCATCTGACGTCACTTAGGCCTAATAAGTCAATTTTTGTCCTGTTCAATACATCTACAATAACTTGTATTTTCCCTGTGTATAAACTTCTTATGTTCCAAATTTAAAAGGCTTGGCAAATTTATAAGGCTTGGTTATATTTGGTATTTTCCACACATGCTTATCACTATTTATAATACTACCTTTATTAGCAGTGTCATTTTTGTTATCATCAATAACGTTACCATCACCATTTCTATAACTATCACTATTGCAATTAATACTATCTCTATCACAATCATTATCGTTATTATTATAATTAGTTTGATTCTTTAGTTTTTTGGTAAGGTTTATGAAAGGGTCGAACCACCTTTTGGCCAATGGATTCCACGGATTGTATGTACAGACTGATTAAAAAGGTGGTGATGATATAGTTGTCATAGGATTAGTGTCGTAGTAGTTTAATAATTCACACAAAACCAAAATCGATAAATCGGAACCCTACTATTGGCAGAAATGTTTCAGACCTGTGTTTGTGCTTATTAAGAAACAATAAGATTTAGATTCAATTCACATTAGCAAAATTAGAATCGTAGCAAAAAAGTCCATTAAAACAAAATGTCAAATTTATGAATTGAGTTATATATTACCTACCCATGGTAATCTAACCACATGTTAGACGTTATTAATCAATTTGCTATGATAGATATGCATGATTAACAGCCTTGCAGAAAATATTTAGATATATTTACTTTTCATGCTGTTGCAATTTTTGTAATATTTGTTGCAAAATTTGTAACATTACTTGTAACGAATGAGTACTACAGTTTCTTCATCTTAAAGACTTCATTACATCAGTAGTTGCAATTAAAGATGTGCAGTTCTCAGCAGAGGTAAAGAAATATGTCAACAAATGTGATCACATTACAACTGAAAATATCAACTGTGATTTAATCTCTAAAATTAACATTTTAATTTATTATGGATGTTTAATAAGCATAATTGTGTCCAACTTGTTAAAAATGCTACTGTAATATATTCGTATGGTGTGTAACTTCATCACTGGTACATTGTTTTATGTTATTTGATGTGAATTGTCATTTAGTGATGGGATTTGATTTTTCATACCCTGGTTTTGAACTATAATTTTCTATTTTGATTCAGGCCAGTAGTAAATCAAGTGATCTTCTGAAACCAACAAGCCCTGCTCCTCACAAAGTAGCTCAAAAAGCATCCAGTATTTCCAATCAATACAAAGTTTCTCCTAGATCTACTACCAAAATCAGAGTGAAACCAGTTTCTACAACTCAACTATCCAAGGTATGCTAAATTGTAATGACTTTATTATATGTTAAAGACAAAAGTCTCGGAAAGAGTCATAGAAAAGTGTCTCGGTTGTTCTGTACTGAACACGCCAGTGCCTTTAGAAGACCGAAGCGTTTTTGAAATGTTGAAAATCGTTGTTGCACAGGCAAAACCTCCTTTATGCACATCTTACAAAAATAAGTTATGTCCATGTCAAGGATTAAGAAACTACAGTAAACTTCATTTATACATTTTACGGAGGACTTAAAAGAAAAATGTGTAGGTGAGAAAAACCCTTAACATGAAGAAAATCCAAGAGGAAATAACAACTCAGTATTTAGACTGTTGCGTTAGGAAATAATATGCTTACAATATTCTAAATACATAACATTTTCAAGAAAGAAAGTTCTCACTTTTGAAAAACATCTGATCTTAGGTCATTTGCTTTTCTCTGTGCCTAAAGTATGAATTTATCCTCTCAAAATGTGAAACTGACCCATAATAGCCCTCATTACTTGGTTCCCATTTATTTTATACAAATAGGCCTGATGTTTACTGTGCAATGTTGAAAAACATTTCCCAAAGCTGTACTGGGCAACACACAAATATTACACGCTCAAGCTTGGGTCACTGGTGGGCACTAGCATCATTCACTTTGCGGTTTTGTTTAGTCTCCACAGTTCGTATAAGGTTCCAGTGAAAGGATGACTGGTTATCCACTAAAAAACCAAACACATTTCTTAGGTTCCTCTAGAATGACATATTTGTTATGAATTTCCGCTTATGTACATCTGTATGTATATAGGCAGGACTTTTATTATTGACATATAAGTGTGAAAAATAAATAAATGCAAAACATAATGTGACATAATTTAACATGGAAAGTTTAGGAATTTAGCGTTGTGAAATATGTTTTTCATGCATAAACATGAAAAACGTGTAAGTGTAAAATGTATAAATGAAGTTTTACTGTAAGTAGAATTGTACTTAGAATTAGTACCTTAATCATGCATTAGTTGTAAGAAAAATAATACATTGATTTTGTCCAGTTTTTTTAATGACAGACATAAACACTATTATTTTTTCTCCTCTTCTTTTCTTGGGATGTAAGTTACGAAAATATTTGTAAAATGTTTTTGAAAAACTGTTAATTGTCATATGTATTTGAAAGGTATTTGTCATTGAAGTAATGTTGTGTATGTAAGCAGCAGTCTGAAAAGCTTCAGCCCCAAATCTCATAGATAATCTGTTAGTATCATTCTTGCCACATCCAGTAACTGTGTATTTGTGCTTTCAGCAATCCTATTTCTTTGAGGATTATGTATTGTAGTCCTCTCACTTGTTTCCTTTTCTGGATAATAGTTCAAGAAAAATGTACTGCAAGGCCTTAGTATGAATATTCAGCAAAACACTGTTGTGAAATTATTAAGAGAATCCCGCTTATAGAAGGCAAAATTCATAGTCTCGAAGTCAGTTGTAATTAAACAATGCATTTATTTCCTGCTTTCAAGAGACCCTGTTGTAGGAGATTCCCACCTATTGTGAAATTCCATTCCTTGTCATGAGTTTGAAAGACTCCATTCCTTGTCATGAGTTTGTTCTTGCTTGTAAGAAACAGTGTTAAATTTTCTGCCAGGTGATTGGAATTTTGGCAGCATGGTAAAGGATGGAGCAGGGTTTTGTAACCAATTTTACCAGGTCTTGAGGAAAGCTCATTCTGTAAGCTTTGTCTCTCTTGGCAACATGGAAGTCGCTGCAGTGCTTACGTGTTTTCAATTGTTTTTAGTGCTGTGGAGCTGTTTCCTGCCAAGTGCATACAAAATTTTATTTTACTTTGTTGCTTTCAATCAGTTTCATTGGTATGTGAAGAATCTTGCATGGACATACAAAAGTACTACGTGTGTGAATTTGAAAGCTGAGTTTTTTTGCCTTCTATGGATCTGTGTGTGATGTCATCAAAATGAAAGATATGATATTTTTTCCCTTTTCTCATTCGGGAAAATTGGGTTGTCTTAAATTCGCAGATTGGGTTGGATTTATGTTTTAGCATTGTCATGTCATTCCGTGTTACAAAACACAGTAATTAAACAATAAGCTGCAAAGATGATAAAAATATCACACTGTATAGAATAGGTAATTATATTTGTGGATGTATTCTTGGCGTTCTAACGCATTGGGAATTTGTCGGGTGATTCAAGTTGATCTTTTTAAATGGGCAAGAGAAGAGAGAATCTCCAACAAATAACAATGTATCAAGTGAAACATAAAGTGTAAATGAATATAAATCATTGCTGAGATGATGTCACAGACAAGGCCACATGCACTCAGTTTGTTGCCTCGTGAAACTGCTTTTTGTGATGGAAATGAAAAAATGCTCATTGATGGGTGAATGCATTGTACATCGAAACACAGAAACAGATAATAAAAAAAATATTTTTTTAGCAAAAACTTTGAAACTTGCTGTTATCTCCAATGTTACCAGTGAAACAGAACAACATAAATGTAAGAGTTCGCAGTTCACAACTCAATCACACAAACATTAAACATTGCAAATTTCAAATATACTTTGTTTGAGAATGTGAAAATACTGTTAAAAAATCAGAGGTCACGAACAAGAACAGGACAGGAGGAATACCACAGGGTGCCGTTATGGAACAAGGAGGGACAGGATAACACAAGGAAACATGTGTAGAGCATGGATATTGGCATCAGATGACAGTAAGAACTCAAATTCAGTGGGCAAAACTTTCAAAGCTCTAAAAAGTTGGAGAACATCACAGAATGGGAAGACGACTAAAAAGAAAGAAACAATGATTCATGTGGAGATGAAGAGAGTTGAGACAAAAACCATGATGATTATAATTCTAGTGATAGTAATGATTTTAAAGAACAAGAAAATGGTGATATATAAGTTTTAACTTTCTCATCAGCAAGACAAATTTTTAGTCAATTAGGTAATTTTCAATTTTTTTTATGGTCACTTTATAACGTCAAGGTCATCAGCAACCCCTCTCATTACACAAGTTTGTGTGTGTGAGAGAGTGTGTGTGTGTGTGTGTGAGAGAGTGTGTGTGAGAGTGAGTGAGTGTGTGTGTGAGAGTGAGTGAGTGTGTGTGTGAGAGTGAGTGTGTGTGTGAGAGTGAGTGTGTGTGTGAGAGTGAGTGAGTGTGTGTGTGTGTGAGAGAGTGAGTGAGTGTGTGTGTGTGTGTGAGAGTGAGTGTGTGTGTGAGTGTGTGTGAGAGTGAGTGTGTGTGTGTGAGAGTGAGTGAGTGTGTGTGTGAGAGTGTGTGTGTGTGTGAGAGTGAGTGTGTGTGTGAGAGTGAGTGAGTGTGTGTGTGTGTGTGAGAGTGAGTGTGTGTGTGTGAGAGAGTGAGTGTGTGTGTGAGAGTGAGTGTGTGTGTGAGAGTGAGTGTGTGTGTGAGAGTGAGTGTGTGTGTGAGAGTGAGTGTGTGTGTGAGAGTGAGTGTGTGTGTGAGAGTGAGTGTGTGTGTGTGAGAGTGAGTGTGTGTGTGTGAGAGTGAGTGTGTGTGTGTGAGAGTGAGTGTGTGTGTGTGAGAGTGAGTGTGTGTGTGTGAGAGTGAGTGTGTGTGTGTGAGAGTGAGTGAGTGTGTGTGTGAGAGTGAGTGTGTGTGTGAGAGTGAGTGTGTGTGTGTGAGAGTGAGTGTGTGTGTGTGAGAGTGAGTGAGTGTGTGTGTGAGAGTGAGTGAGTGTGTGTGTGAGAGTGAGTGAGTGTGTGTGTGAGAGTGAGTGAGTGTGTGTGTGAGAGTGAGTGAGTGTGTGTGTGAGAGTGAGTGAGTGTGTGTGTGAGAGTGAGTGTGTGTGTGTGTGAGAGTGAGTGAGTGTGTGTGAGAGTGAGTGAGTGTGTGTGTGAGAGTGAGTGTGTGTGTGAGAGTGAGTGTGTGTGTGAGAGTGAGTGAGTGTGTGTGTGAGAGTGAGTGAGTGTGTGTGTGAGAGTGAGTGAGTGTGTGTGTGAGAGTGAGTGTGTGTGTGTGTGAGAGTGAGTGAGTGTGTGTGTGAGAGTGAGTGAGTGTGTGTGTGAGAGTGAGTGTGTGTGTGAGTGAGTGTATGTGTGAGTGAGTGTGTGTGTGAGTGAGTGTGTGTGTGTGTGAGTGAGTGAGTGTGTGAGTGAGTGTGTGTGTGAGTGAGTGAGTGTGAGTGTGTGTGTGTGAGTGAGTGTGTGTGTGAGTGAGTGTTTGTGTGTGAGTGAGTGAGTGTGTGTGTGAGAGTGCACATATAAACATAAGATACAATTGAGGCGAGAACAAAAATGTTCAAGTTAATCACATTTTCATAAAATAGAAGGTTTAATGAAACTGCAGTTTGTATACTTTATTCAGCTATATGAGGCTATAAAGTTTTGTGGTTGCTAAGAATATCATTATTTTGGCACACCCATCTGTGGACCTGTGCAATAATTGTAGGGTTCCTACAATTTTTAGAAGTTTTCTTGTATTATCAGTAGCAGTGCATTCAAGAATAAGGTGGGAGATGGAGAATGCTGCACCACACTTTGGGCAGGGTTCTGGGTCTGATCTCTTAAATAGATGGCAGAAATTGAGATTGAAATGTCCTATCCTTAGTCTAGTGATTACAACCTGTTTGTCCTCTTAAAATGCTTGCTGTGGGAGATGGGTAAGGAATAGATTGTAATTTGCAGTTTGTGTTGACTGAATAGTAAGAATTAGTTTAATAATTAGCAAATATATCACTAGGTTGCAAAAAAAGAAAAATTATCTCTTGAAGGAATAGCATTGTTATCACATTAATGTTGAATGAAAGAATGTTTCTTCAAATAATTCAGAAAAAGATAATTAAAGAGATTTTTTGTGTTCAGGAGAGCATTTCGGACTCCAAATGATAATGGCGTGGTCAGATATTTTTATTTCCTTTCTTAAACTCTTGTTTTGAAGTAATAAGAGGGGTTTGGAAAGAAATAAAGGGCAAATTTCACTGCTTTCCTGTGAAAAATTATTCTGCTTTAATATTAAGCGATACCTTTACAAACTGTACCAATACTATGCATCAGACGAAGAGACACGATATGTGGGCATTTACCTGCCAACTCTGTATTTACACAGCCATGCCATGAAAACCAATCAAAAGCAGCAATAAATTGTCTTTGGGGAGATTATCACTAAAATTCTGAATGACAATGGTTTTACATGCATTGGAAATATTGTTGAAGTTTTATGAAAGACGAGAGTAAGCACCTGTAAAATGTAGTCGTGAACCACACATAAGGAAACAAACCAGGTTTTCATCAAATGAATGTATGTATGTATGTATGCATGTATGTATGTATGTATGCATGTATGTATGTATGTATGTATGCATGTATGTATGTATGTATGCATGTATTTATGTATGTATGTATGTATTCTACAAAATGTGCTCCAAAACTGTAGTCTGTACATGTCCTTGCAGTTTTAGATCTACAACTATGCATATTTCTACTGTACATGCCTAGTAAGGACAGGTATGACCTTATTAGGCATAAAGAGTATTAAAAGGAAGTAAATACAATAAAAATCTGAACAGTATCTTCTGCCATTTGAAACATGGGATTAAATTTCTTTTAGATCAGCGTCCTCTGACACTCATCAAGCTCCTATGGGAGTGAAACAAACATATGTAAAATACTTTGAATAAATTTGACTTATTGCTAAATAGTATGGGAAGTGCATTGCAAGGAAATATATTTTAAAACATTTTTCTATTATCTTTATAATAATTATTATTATTATTATTATCATCATCATTATTATTAGTTTAGTATATTAAAATTTACTTTTTAACAAACTATTGCCTTTTTACTAGCTCATTCCATTCAACACATTTTTTAACGTCCATTTTGAGGAAAAGTAATGACAATAAATGTTTAAAATATATTTAAGTTGTTAATAGAACTTGTATTATACACAAAATTATTGTTTTTAATAATTTTCTAGTGACGTAGATAAATATTTTTCCAATATTTCCTTTAAAGAAGTAACTTTAAAGGCTCAGAGTTGAAATTACTCCGCTGGGGGGAATTGGTAAGCCGGGCTATGTAGTGTTATTGGTACGAAGTTTTGGTTTGTTGTTGATTTTTTACATTACATGACTATATATTTTTTTAGCTTATCCAGATTTCATTTAATTTTGTAATATTTGCCTGCAGAAAGCATTGTTTGATGGACTGGATGAAGATGTTCCTGCTCAGTTGGAAAACTTCTCACCTTTGCGAAGTACTAAGAGACTTGTATTGAAAACCAAGCCTGTTGAAACAGAGGGTTCCTCAACTGTTGCAATTAGTACTGAAATTACAAACTCGTGCCAAGAATCAGATAAAGAGAATAATGAAGTGATTCATGACCAACCTCCTGCAGAGGAAACCTGGTATGTTCCCTCTTTTTAAACTTTAAAATGCATGTAGGCGAAATTCCCCCTCCTAAGTTACCCATGTTAAATTGTTAATATTGATGACCCATTTTCTCATAAACTATTGGAGATTCTGATTTGATCGTTATCTGTACTATTGTTATTGTACTGATCTACTTTGAAAAGCATTGCTTGACAGGAAACAAAAATATGATTTTTTCTCAGACCTCGATTGTTTTCAAAAATGTATTTATAAAATTGAAACAAATAATGCTAACTTCACAAATGTAGATCCACAGCTTCACGTTGTTTAGTAGAGTAATCTGTAAAGGAATCAATAAAATTGGTTTAATGAGAAAACTGAGCATATATAACAAAAAACCATGTTTTGAGAAACACTCCTAAAGTTCTTATGAGAAATTACCCATCGTATTTGTTGTATTAATTTACTTAAAAACTATCTGCTCTGTATTGTAATTAATGTTGTTATTGTTGATCTCTAGAAGCCATTTTCTCTTCTTTTCTTGTCCCTGTTGGTCATTTTCTCAGCTGAGATCTCTGCTTTGGGGGTCGGGGCTTCACTGGATCAATTCTGGAGTTAAGATTTTCACACACCACTTATCTCAAGGGAGAGAGATGTACACTTAACTTTGAAAACACAGAACAACTTGATTGCCAAACGGCACAGATAATTAAAAAACCAAGTATGAAACTGCAAAATCAGCCTTTGAAGAAATTCAATTTTTTCTCATTTTTAGGGTGGAATCTCACCTTTGAGGTGGCCGAGTTGTGGAAAAACAGAAAACCTAGAAAACTTTAGGAAATTTGAATGCTGAAATCATATGTGTACATGATGTAATGTCTTTAGAAATATGTATTAGATGTGAGAGTACCCACAATGCGTGGAAAACAATTGTCTGACCAGCTACCTGCTGCCCAGCAATGAATTCTCATGTAGATTCTGCACTGACCACTTGGACGTGATGAGTGAGTGCACTTGGATCCTTTACTGTGTTTGTTTCTGCCATGTTTATATCCTCCTGCCAGTGATGAATGCTTGTCAGGTAGGATTCCAAGGGTTGGTTAGCTGTTGTTCATGCAGAGCTCTGACTACCCAAATGGAAGGATAGAATGCTATAAAGTAGCCAGTGCAAGTGAATACTTTTTAAAATACAATGTTATCTATGGTCTTCATCTAAAGAGATCTGATTCAATAATTATTTCTGAGAAATTACGAAATGGAGATGTGTAATTGCATAGATTCACTTTATCATCTAATGTTTCCATGTGTTTCAACTGGTCTTTGGAATTCCTTCAGAATGCTCATCTGAATTACTTCTCTTTGCAAGTCTGAAGTTCTTATGGTCTGTTTTTGTGATTCATACATCTTCTGTTATTCTGTATATTCTCTGCTTTGTTTCTTTATGTTCATATCATTTCTAAAATATTTTTTATTGCCCTGTTATTCTGTTGAATTTTTGGATTTTGTTTTCAAAGTCCTCTTGTTCTTGCTCAATTATGTTACCCAGGAATTAAATTTCTTTACTTACTTTATTATGTACAAATTTATTACTCCCTTTTTTTCTCATCATAATTTTTGTCCCCAAAGACTTTCTCTTGGTTTTCCTTTTGTTTTCACTCATACCTTCATTGTTTCAGGTCCCCAGTTGGAAGTGGGTGTTGTCAGTGGTCTGTTTTGTGTGTATTGAAGTTTAATTGTGTATTGACATTTAATTAAATGCACTGACTCTAAAGGATAAGCCCTGTTGTGCGTTTTGTCAGGGTTCTCTTCTATATAAAGGTTTTATAACACTGTACTCCCAGGACTAGAAATTTGAATGTTGCAACGCTAGTGAGATTTTACATCCACATTGAATGATTTGAAGTTGCCAAATTTATTTTCTATTTGTTTGTAAGATAATTTTCCTGTTACTCCCTTGCTAACTCCTCTCCTCCCCCCTCATCCTCTCCTCCCTCCTCATCCTCTCCTCCCCCCTCATCCTCCCTCCCCCTCCCAGTTGAGTGCTTTAAGGCAAGAGAAATGTTTAAGGCTGAAAAGTAAAGATAACGTAGCATAACCAATACAATCAGACTACCAGCAGTGATCCAAATAGCAGAAACAATAATTTCTTTTTAAGCTTGGGTTCCTTGAACAAAAAAACTCATTAAGTAATTATTTGGCTGGAAAGTAACTATGTTTAGGAGAATTATGAATATATTGAAGACAAAAAAAATTTAAGAGGGAGATGTGAGTGAAAAAGTGAATGTTACAATGTAATTATTATTTCAAGAGACTACTGAAATTCTTGTACTTTGAAATCAATTAAGAATTTTACCTATAGTCATTTATTATTTGGTGTTTGACAATAATTTGTACAGTCACCTCATAATCGAAATATTCATTTAATTTGTATAATACAGGCTACTGGGAAAAGGAGGAAATGCAAATTCCAAAGAAGATAATAAAAATGCAGATATCCAGAGGTAAACTGTGTAACCGAGTGAACAATACTTGTTTAATATTGATTTGAATGTTTTTTTCGATTTTAATTTAATATTTGTTTGCAGTCCCAGGAGAAGTATTGAGCTTACTCCTGATGTAGGAGAAGTAAGATTGCAAAGAATCACAAAATCAGCTTTAAATAGTGATGGAAATAACAAAGAACGAAGCAATGAAAGTTCTTCTGGCTCAGGTAATAGACTCTTTAACTTCTCAGATGGGGGGGGGGGGGGTTGTTTGGTGTTGAAGTAATTTTTGTTTTCTCTTAAGAATACTTCAATCTTGCAGAGGAGAGTCAAGAAGTGGATGATATACCTCCTTTAAGAGATCAGCCTTCACATCCAACTGGAATTGTCCTTAATAGAGTTGGATATTACACCATTCCCTCTCTGGATGATTTGAACAGCCTCCTGACTGAAGATGGAAAATGTGTTGTGGATAATTTTACAATAGGCAGGAATGGATATGGAAATGTATATTTCCCTGATTCATTTGATGTTGCTGGTCTGAATTTAGATGAAATTGGTAATTATTTTTGCTATAATTTGCTGAAATTTGACCAATAGTGAAAATTAAATTGAACATGAAAAATAATATATTATCATTAAATTATTTTTGCACATTTTGCAGTTCATTTTCGACATAAGGAAGTTGTTTTGTATCCTGATGATGAGAAAAAACCTCCTGTTGGTGAAGGGCTAAACCGACGAGCTCAGGTGACCCTTGATAGAGTGTGGCCTATTGACAAGTCAAGTCATGATCCCATCACAAGTGCAGAGAGGCTTCAGGAAATGAGATATGAAGATAAGTTGCAGAGAGTATGTGCAAAGTTGCGAACTCGTTTTATGGAATATAGGCCACAAACTGGATCTTGGGTTTTCAAGGTGAGCTGAAGTTGAGTAGAAATGTTATTTTTGTGACAATCAAGTATACTTGACTATTCCTTCAGCATCTAAATTTAAAATAAAATATATAATATTAGATTCATATCACTAATTGGGGACAAAAACATCAAGTTAGAAATTTCCAGTGTTGCAATACATTGCAAAATAGGGATATCGTCATTTCTTGAAAAGTGCAAAGTCTAATGTATCATTTATATAATCTATAATTATAGTCTTATATAATTTAGAAACACAGTATTATGGCCCTTTTTAAGTAAAAGTAGTACAATGGAATAATTTTTAAATTAATATGTGATAATCTCGGTAAAAGTGGCTATATTGGGGGGATAGGAGTTGCAATTCTTGAGAAGTGAAAAGCCCTAAAGTGGGTAGCAGAATAAGACAGTCAAAATTACCCCCAAGGATAAAAATTTTGTATAACGGAAATTGTGATTGAAAAAAACAGTTTTTTCCAAGAAATCAAATTTAATCGCCTGAAAAATTATCAAAAACATTTTATCTGTAGAAAATTGCAAGGATAATCTGATCTTAAATTGAGGTTTTTTGAGAATTTTTCAGGCGATTAACTTTGATTTTGACCCTTACAATCAACAAACTACTGGAGCTACAGAATGGCACAGATTTTCCTGTATTAGTTTTCTATTTTCTTTGGTGTTGACTAGCTTTTTGAACTTGCCAGATACTCTTGCCAGCTGCCATCTATCACTCCCAAACTAAATTTTTTTGAAATTTTCTTATTTGTTTGATTTCCTAATAGTAGAATGGGAAACCAAAATGGAAATATTAATTTAATAGTTTCCTAATAAAATGGAAGTATTATTTAAGAATATTAAAGAACAGTAAAACCTCTTCCTATATGGCAATTTTTTTTAAAATTTACAGCAGCTTTTAAGAAAATGGCGTTTGAACGCTACCATAAAATCGAATTTGAAGCTCTTTTTAAAATAAAATTTCAGTTTTCAAAACACTTTATTTGAAGTCATTTGAAGCAATTTAACTCCCAAGTACAAAATTGTTTACAAATTGCTAGAGATGTGCATATTAATGGTCTGAGAGATATTTTTAAGAAATTATGTTTGTGTAATTTTTGAAAAAACAAAAATATACCACCAAATTGAACTTTACATCATATTGAAGAGTACTATTTGCACTATCTGTTCAAAAAGTGTGAAGAAAATATTTTGAGCTCATTGTAACTGTAAAATGTTGAGTTTTTGAGAAACTTTACGTAATATTATTTAAAGTGCATGAACTTATAAATATAATATTGTAAACAAATTTATACTAATATAAATATTACCAACATGAGGGACAAGTTTAAAAAAAGAAGTAATTTTTGACCAAACAAAAGGATAGAGCAAACTGATGTTTATGTCATCTCATCAGATACATGTAGCACTATCCCTATCAAAATATTAAAGAAATAATTTGTGGACGTTTTCAGAAAATCTTGTTTTTGTGATTTTTAAAACTTGCAAATATTGCAAGCAATATTACGTGAAAACTACTGAAAGTTTCAAAAAAATGTACATGATCTTTAAGGAAGAACTCACTATGGAGAACAAATGTTATTTGAATAAAAAACCTCTATCATCAATTTTGAAGTTGATGCGGAAAAAAATTTTAAAGACTCATAAAAAATTCAAACTTTTGCAATTTTCGAAAATACGGGGTTATCAGGGAAAATACTGTTCTTACAAGAAATTAAAAAAAAAAAAAATTGAGTCAATTTTGAGTAATTTGTTAAAATATCTCTACAGCATTCTGTAAAGTTCCCCCAAATTTTAAAGAATGTTTCTCAAAATCACAATGCTTAAAGTCGAGCTAGATTGATTGGGGAATATCCATTTTCGGAAAAATCATACATGAGATTTAGGTGCTAGTGGTATTGACGAATGGACGTTTTGAAAAACACATTTTTCGGTATTCCCAAAACGTGTATTTCCTTTGAAATCTCGAAATCAATTTTCTGCAGCATTATATAACATTTGCTATACTATGTTTATTACTCTGTGTATATATGTGTATACAAGAAAGTAAAAAGGGCTAAATACAAATTGTAGACATGTAAATTCTCTACAGTTTCCCAAAATTTCAACGTTTTATCTTATAATTTGCATCCTACAGCCGATATAAATACAAGAGTAATTTAATAGTTTCTGATTTATTTTCTGAAATTAGGTGTTGTTTTATTAATTTTCATAGTCTTTCTGTTTATTAGAAAAGAGAATTAATTATGAAAAACAACTGTAAGAATAATATTATTACCTATTGTAATTTGATTATTGAACAAATTAAAACTCTAAAGGATCACAGAAATTTGATCACAAATTTCTTAAGAAGTGATAGCAAATTGTGTTTAAAAATTGAGGTATGAGGATTATATTAACTTACGAAGCAATATTCTAATCTCACTAACTTTTAATGTGACAAATGTATATTTAAGAACATAATTTGTTTTTGAATTATGAAGGGAAAAGGTAGATAGTGCCTAGTGATTTGGGGGGGAACGTTGAGTGATTAGAAATAATATAAGCTCATTCAATACGGTTAAAAATAATGCCATGGAAGAAGAGGCAGAACTGCAAGAATTCTCCTTGCTTGCAGATTGTAAGTGAAAGATTTGCATATTCTGATGTAGTCATTTTCACGCCATGTCATTGTTGTATTGTTGACAAAAGACTAGTTGGCAAATATATCTACTATTTTAAATACTCAATTTTGTCTATATCTCCTTGTGAAAATGGAGACCAAATAATTGATACATATTCAAGTATATGTTTCACAAAAGAAAAGTATAACAATTTAAAAGTTTTAACTTCTGTAGAATAGGAAGCCCAGCTTAGGTCGCAACAGAGTTTTCAGAGCATTCATGACCATTATTACATGAAGATTGAAGTATGTAAAGTCTGCTGTCAAAAATCATTTAAAGATTCTTGATGCTGTCAACCTTGATGCAAATGTGAAAAAGGGTTTTTTCTTGGAAAAACTTACATAAAGTGAATTTATGCAACATGCATGCAGTGAAATCGATCTAAGCCGGAACCTGTACAAACAGGCCTTACCTGGACAAGGTCTCCAGTCCGTGAAGTTAAATGGCCGAATATTTATGGCACAAATACTGACCAGTGTTTCAATACTGGTTTTGTGGTTGCATTATTGCTAAATTTAGATCTGCTGGAGTTCATGTGAGATATCGGTACTCAATGACTGGTTAAAAGCATGAGTGAGAGACACAAGAAGGGAGAGAGTGTGGATGCATAGTAGAAACATCTACGCATTCTGTTACTGTTATAAAAACAGTATAGCTTAATGAGGATAATGTTGAATCACCTGGAAATTTGTTTTGGCTGTGCTAGTAATATTAACACACAAGGTACTATTTTAAAAAAAATGCATTTGGAAAATTAAAAGAATTGATGAAAATAAGGTTTACAATCGTGTTATTCCATGCAGGATAGCACTGACCTTACGAAAAGGATTGAGAAAAAATGTTGAGGAGTTTTTGTGAAATTGTATGGCATTTCTGAGAATATGCAATTTTAAGCTTGTTATCATAGAAAACTTTTACTTTTTTGAGTAACTTAATTCTGAATAGTGTGAAGCACTTGTACTCAATAGTGCAATTATGTATTAATAATGTAAATGTTGAAGATCTGAGAGATATTTTTAAAACAAAACATTATATTATTGCTGACATAACATTTTAATTTTTTGTACTATTGTGTCGTCATAGTATCACAACGTTTGATAAGTTTCACAACGTATCAACATAGTATCACAACGTTTGATTCTTATTAAAGTGTTTTCATGGCAGTTGTGTAATTTTGCAGCACACTCCAGTACCCCAGCACATTGATTGAGAACCACTGGGTTTGTATGAAGGAGAATACCAGAGTGACGTTTGATTTGTTTTTATTTTGTGCACCTTTAGTGTTAGAAGCTTCAGCTTGGACATCAATGTCTTTCTCCTCTTTTAAATTTTTTGATGTACTAATGAGATTAATTAGAATGAGAGATTCTCTTTACTTTGGACTACCTATGTGAGAAGCGATAAAAATTGGCGGCGGCGATGGTGTAACGGTTAGCGTACTGGACTGTTGTACCCAAGTTGGCGGGTTCAAACCCGATCGAAGCCGTGGATTTTTAAGGGCGAAAAAATCCTTCGTACGCCTTCCTTCGGAGGGGAAGTAAAGCCGGCTGTCCATGTTCGTAGATTTACTTGCATGTAAAAGATCCTCAAGCCTAAATGACGCTTCTGAGCTAAATTCAAATCGCCTGTTTCTCGCCCACGAAATACCTTCTTTCTCTGCTATATGAAAGGAGCGTAGCGAAATTTGCGTGGTCAGGCGGAAGAGCGGGCCTGATGGCCCAAGTCTCGCCACGTAAAATAAGGCATATTCAATTCAATTCAATTAAAAAATTCTGGGATGATTCCTTTTCTTTCGGCAATCTCTCAATCGCTAAATTAATTTTGGACTTATGATCTATCATTGGTTGTCAAGAGTTTTGCATTACGTAGGTTAAAGACAAGGGATTCGGGACAAAGTGACAAAAATGTACAGTAATCCACTAAAACATTACCAGGCACCATAGACCAGAGGATCTGAAACCATATGAGCCTCCCCTTGGGTTTCATCACTGGTACATTTAGAGCTAAATGCAATTAAGATCAATTTCCAACTTTTATAAATATCATATACGTGGAGAAAAACTGGTGAAATGTATCATTTTCAAAGAGAAACAGCTCTCAGTATGCAATTGAATATAAAATAAACAAATACTCGTCAGGGGTAGTATTCATTTTTGTTAGTTGTTTTAGTATCATTTGTATACTCTTCATTAATTAATTCTCCTAATAAATGTTATACTGCTAAATATCTCAATACAACATGTCTACAGTTAGTTCTCTGCTCTTGTTGCACTTGTATGATATTTGGTTTTTAACAATGGGTTATCGTTTGTTTCAGAAACACAATTGAATAGTTTATTTCAGAAATCCGTTGGACGCCAAAATATAAATCACGCTTTAGTGACATATTATCGTTCCAGGAGGGTAGACACATCGTTTAGTGCGTATTATATGAAAAATATTTATATATCAACTCCGTTGGTAAAAAAATATTTCTGAAATCTGAAAAATTGGGAGACATTTTGTCAGTTTTCTCAAAATGAGGAATTTCTCGTTTGACGGGTTTCTGAAATAAACAATTCAATTAGGGTGTGTACAGTCCTAAGCAATTTTGTAATTCTTTTTGAAAAACACATTTTTGTATCGCAAGCTTGCTGTGTGTGGTTCTTAATTACTCAAATGCATGCCAAATTGGAGCAGGGAGATTAATCACTCCTGTGGTATTAATTTTTTGTGGCAAGGCCATTGTAAACTATTTCAATTTTGTATAATAGAAGATTGACTCGTTAATGAGCAGAATGCTCTCCCTGCAAACTGTTTACAAGGAGACCTTGAATGCCTTGAAGATTAGTCTGGATCGTCACTTAACAAATGAAGGAACATGATTTAGATAATGTGGTATTATTCGTACAACTTTTCATGAACGATGGATTGACGATTTCGGGAGGAGTGGGGGTATTAGTTACGAAGTCGGCCACTAGAGTATTTTAAGTAATGCCAACGTCTGTGAAATGAAAGTCAAACCTGCATCTTGTGCGGCCAGGTCATCGCCCTGGGAAGGCAACAGCAGGGACACTAGATGAATGAAAATGTATTTAAGCAGTCAGATAGTGTAGATCTTCGCTAATTTTGACAAGCATTTTTGTCGAAATTACCCAGAACTCACCACGTGGAGGTGTCTACACATCAAGTTCCCCACTTGCCCTCCCAACCACCCTACCTTTTGAGAGCAAGTTAGTCATAATTGAGGTTTTTAATGTCAAGTCCGGGTTTGGTGTCGTAATCGGGTAATGGTCAAATTAATCAGAATCAGAGTTTTCTGATGAATGCAAATCTTCACTCTCATCACTGGACCGTGAGGAGGTGTTAATAATAATGTCATCAATGGACATTTCTAAAATGCCATCATTGGTCCAATATTCCACCTCAAGGTTTTGCACATGTCTACAATAACCTTCCCAGTCTGATGGTGATACTTGTGCAAAAGCTGATTTAGTGAGCTTAAGCAAATTTTCTGCCGACATATCTCCTGAAATGTTCTGCTCTCTGACATATCTTTTGATTTTAGCCCATGCAAGTTCTATGGGGTTCAAATCACAATGATATGGGGGCAGACAAATTACTGTGTGGCCTTTTTTTGCTGCAATTTCATCTACAACATATGTCTTATGAGCAGGCTTATTTTCCTTAATTTTTTTAAATAGTGCTTCTTTTCTCATGGACATATCACATGAAATGCCCTTATTTTCTAACCATTGAACCATGGTTATTTTGGTGTCATATCTGCATGGGGTTTTTTCTACCTGTCTGCTGTGATACGATGCATTGTCCAGCACTATTACTGATTCAGGAGGCAGATTGTCAAGTATTTTTGTACAAAACCATCTTTCAAAATTTTCTGAGTTCATCTGACCATGATAATCCCCTGTTGTTGATTTGGCTTTAAATATTAATTGAGCCTCCTCAATGAATCCATTTTTGGAACCAATACTAGCAACAATAAATCTTTTAGATGTACTTCCCCAATCAGTGACACCAATAACATCTTTCCTTTGCCAGCATTTTCTCACAGTAAGATTGCTGTCGATCCATGATTCGTCTAGGTAAAAAATTTCTCTCCCATTCTCTCGGAAATGTTTCATTTGTACAATGAAACGAGTTCGCCAATCCACAATATCGGCTCTCTCCAGAAGCAAAGTTCTCTTATTTTGAACTCTTCTCAAAAAAAAACCCATGCTGTGCAATGTTTTTCCAAGAGAGCTTCTCCCCCATTTCCAATTAATCTTTTCTCGCAGAACAGGTAGAAGTTTGTCTAATGATGGAACAATTTTTTCGACTGAATAAAAATGCTGGATTGTATCTCGAATAACTCTCTTGTCAAAATCATCAACAGCAACCTTACCTTTTGTTCTTGTTCTAATATAAAAAAGAAAATAATAAGCCCTTAAATAATACGTAAATATTATGGAATATTTCAAATTAGCAAAAAATGATGACACAATTACATCAAAATTCCATTTTATATATTTTAAGATAGGATGCCTTAGTTTAATAATTACAGAGGTGTCCAATTTATTATAATTGAAGTATATCTATATTTTCCTTTTACATCTTTTCACAATTGTTTCCAAATTTTTAGAATGAATGGTTGATTTATAATATCATAAGTAATTAGATTTTTAAAAACAATATTAGTGTTGACAGAATTAAGAAGAAGGAATTCATTTTTATGTCATAATGCAACCAAATTTAATGCCCAGCAAAATGAAGATGTTCGTATTTTGCTGATCAGAAAAAAAACTAAAATCATTTTGAAGTCAATAAGGCAAAGTTGATTAAAAATAAAGAAATGTTAAAACATTAGATTATATCATAATTAAATGTTATTTAATTAAACCATCATTGTTTTTAATGAGTGGATACCAAACAGCAATACTGATTATGGAGGAAGGGAATTCAATTCAATTCAATTCAATTTAAAGAGATTCAATTCAAATTAAAAATTAATAAACATTAATATTTTTGTTTTTTAGTATTATATTATGCCATAATTATAAAAATAATACTCAATAACAATTATTCATTGACTGATTGTAGTAAAGTAATATTCAGTTCCAGAAAATAATAGATTATTAAGATTTGTACTTTAAGTATTCGCAACTTTTTCATTTTAGCTTAATTGATTTTTGCTCTCAGTACATCTTTAATAGAAATGTTCTGTGTCAGATTTGTATTTAAAATTGCTCCTCACATTTTTTAATACATGACTGGTTAATTTCTTGACTTTTGTTTGCCTCTAGTGAGAAATACTTTTATTGTAATACATTTATTGTAATACTTTCTTCTTATAAATTGTGACTGTCTAAAGAGGAAGTAACAAGGCGAACATTTTTAATGTCTTAAAGTTCTATAAATCAGCCTTTCATTTGAAGATCTGTGTAAAGTATATGGAAATAGTATGTAAAAAATATAATTACAGAGAGTATGATAAATTGATTTCCTTGAATGTTACCTTTTTTTTACCGGGCGTTTCGGGGGATTGTGAAGGGTCATTGGCTCTTTTTAACTTTATTCTACGTATAGTGGAAATACTGGCTCCAGTATACGCAGAAGCCCGATCTAGAGCATGACTCAGAGGATACAACAAAACATTGTTCCCCTTTTCCATTTCACATGCATGCACCACTTTTGCAATCATTTTGCGTTCGCCGCTATGATATGTCCTCTTAACTTTTTCGGGAGTTTTAGGTGACTCCCTTGAAGGACCTGGACCTGACTCAGCCATTTCTTTTGATTTTGACAAAAAGCCTGAACAGAGGTTCTGCACTATAATAGCAACTGGCTTTCACTAGCTTCTGTTTCGCGCCAACGAAGTTTTAACGCTTGGAAGGTTGTCATCAGTGCCCGCTGCGAGCTTTTGCCTTCAACTGTTTCTTGCACAAGGGAGGGGGTTCAAGGTCATCGTTCATGAAAAGTTGTACGAATAATATTTGATAATGTTAGATCCATTATTGTAAGATATGTATATATCAGCTTGTTTGCTGCTACCATTATTTAATAAATAAGAAATATCATGACAATCATCATCACATAGATTGTTTTATTATTAAAAATTATGAACAATATTTTGTAAGGTGCAAATAGTTAGAATTTATGGTGAGAAAGCAACATTGTAACACCCACTATACATATGTACAACACATGGTACATGAAGGTTGTAAAACAATTTCAGGAAATATACAAAATTGGTCAATTTTTAGTAAGAGAAACAGTTATGTGATACTTAAGAATTAATATTTAACAACTTTAACAGAGTGTGACAATAAGTTCATATAATTGTAGATTTTAATTACGAAAGTAGTAAAATAAAATTGTAGATTTTAGTTACAACTTTCTTGTAACAAGTTTTACCTTGAGGGGGAAACTTCTTAAAGACAATTACACAGAAAAAAAAGAACTGTTGGGAGTCTACCAGATTCATGATACCATAACAAGGAACATTTCAGTGTATAAAAATGAATATAAAGTATTTTCATTATTCTTGATGGTTGTTAGGATGAATTTATTTGAGGACTGGATTCCAAGAGGTAATTATTAATCTGGAAATTCAGGCCTTTATTTTTATGAAAATAGGCATGCAGAGAGACATTTATTCTAGCCAAAGTAGGGGTGCAAAAAAGCATGAAAACCATGATGAATCTTTTTTGAAAGGAATGATTGTAAAAAATGAATAATTCAAATGATTCACATTGTTATTCTAACTCTAATATTTTCATTACCACTTATGAGAAAGGGAACAATAATTTCTTTGTAATCTTGATTGCACATGACCACTCGAATGATAACTACAAATTTGTTTTACTCGCAACGCTGTTATGCTATTGTTAACTCCCGTTTGAGTCTTAGAAATTGCATTAGGGAAAACAGAATTACCGATTTCGTTCTTCACATCTGTGTAATCTCCAGTACCGAGAAGGGAACATCATATACAGAGAACTCTGTCCTCAAAAGAAATCAGAGGCCATGCTCAAAAATGAAAGAAGAGATTCCTGTGTGTGAACATAGTGACAGCATCAGTGAAAGAACCAAATATCTTGACTAATATCATCTTCCTTCTTCATATCTGGCTAGTATCCTACCTGGCCTTGGAGCCTCTGCTTCCACAGAAAACAAGACTGTGCCTTTGTATTGTCCAAGTTTGCAGGTATGTTTCCAGCTTGATCAAGATTGGTACAGGGAGGAAATAAAAAGGAAATAATGACGACAAAAGAAGAAAAAGGCAAAATACCAAAAATAAGAATCGGAAGCTAAAATTAACAACAAAAAAAAAGCAATAACAAAATCTATTTAAACAAATCCTAAGTACAATTAAGTGATTTCTATTGTTAAAAATCAAAATCATAACAATAAAAAAAAGGCATTTCGCCAAACTTCCAAGCTCTAGTAATTATAGGAAATAAGAATTCTCTCTCTAATGCCAGTTTCACATGAGCATTGCGTTAATGTGTGATAAGTAACGTGTGTAGTAGATTAACACAGCATCTTCTTGCAGAATGGACAAAGCGCTCTTGTGCCGTTTCACGTAAGGTACAGTGGTATTCTATGTCAAACTTACAACAACTAACAAAAATGAATACTACCCCTGATGAGTATTTGTTTATTTTATATTCAATTGCATACTGAGAGTTGTTAACTCACGTCAAAGCAACGCTCTGGTACAGGGACCCTAACTGGGCCACAAAACATAGCAAATGTTATATTGAATTCAATTGGCTGTGGTTAATTGGCTAATTTGGAAACCAGACCTCAGATTGAATATAAAGTTTATT
Source organism: Gryllus longicercus (assembly GCA_038098605.1). NCBI lineage: Eukaryota > Metazoa > Arthropoda > Insecta > Orthoptera > Gryllidae > Gryllus > Gryllus longicercus. The sequence goes on along the minus strand of JAZDUA010000214.1, from coordinate 1,860,803 downwards.
ATCTTCAGATTTGGCATGAGCTGTATTGAAGAACATCAGATGGCGTGAAATAGACTATTAGCTTTGCCTTTCCTGCTGAGGCTATCAAGCCAGTATGGAGATCCAAATTAACAAGTTAGATTATAATCATAATGTGTAATGATCCACATATGTATAATATAAGTAAGTTTTGGAAATATTAATTTAAAATATAAATACATTTAAAACAAGGGATACCAATGTAGTAATAAGAAAAATGTATATTCAGGTCCCGTACACAAGAGTGTTGCATTGATGTTCATTAAGTAGCACTGCATCTTATGGGAAACGGCTTGCTAGCACTGTGGTTATTTCAGATAAGATACAGTGTTAATCTATGACACACATCAATTCAACAATCGTGTGTCGCAGGCCTAAAGCTTAATAATGAAGGAAAAAGTTTTTGGAAAAACAGGCAACCAATGATAAGTGTGTGTGTGTGTGCGCGCGCGTGCGCGTGGGCGCGCATACCTCTGTGAACATATTATGTGATGTGGCCCATTTCAGGTCTTGCAATTACACAAGTGTGAATGAAAACTATAATCATGTTTTCATTAAAGCTGTTCCAAGATTCACAAGGGAGTTCACAATAACATTTCATAGAGACTGTTGCAAGTGAAACCAATTTATAGTCCTAATACTGAAATTTAGTGTGCTGCTAAGAATAATTTTCAGTAGTAAAACTGAAAATAAATATTTCTGATGCATTAAAAAAAAATATAAAAAAAGTTTCCTTCCATGCAAGTGCTGATGTAAATTTTGGTGTTAGAAAAAAAATTTGGAACATTTTGATTATTAATTTTTGAACAACAAAGGCCTTTTCTTTGAAGACATATCTTAGTGTTCCTTGTTCAGGGTGGTATGTGTCAGCTACCACTGTTACTATAATCACATACCCAAAACTAACCTATCTTAATTTTACTAGATACTCCTCATCTTTTCCCTCCTTATGTTCTTTTGTTCCCATTCCCTTACTGATTTAAATGACTAATATCAGACTTCATTGTGAATAAAACACGTTTATGCAAATCAAAGGTTATTTTCCTGTTCAGCATGTTTTCATATCCTAACAAATTCCTTTTTTAGTGTAGGTAGAGGAAAAATTTACTTGTTGAACACAAATGTTCAGTTTCATTGATTCAATGAAATGTTTTTCAGTTCAGTTTATTGTGATTTTCATTTCGAGAAATAAGCTTAGTGTTCGTGTAATGATTTTCAATTAACATGAAATATGCTTAAAATAGATGCTACACAATTACATTTTGCTCTTTTGTTGATAAATATTCTTTATTTCTATTTTTGTTATAAAATTGCATTCTTTGAATGTTTATGAAATGTACAGGTTGAACATTTTTCAAAATATGGTCTGAGTGACTCAGATGAAGAAGATGCTCTACCTCCTGTCCCAGCTAAACAGCAAAAGTCTGGTGTTCCTGTAAAATCAAGTGCTCCCATTGGGGCAGTGCCTCAGCAGGCTGGACTTGGAGTGACTGCAAAGCAGATGAGTGGGAAAGAAGTATGTTATTATTAGTACCTGGTTTATGGTATTTTGCAAAGATATGAATTTTTAATATGGTTATTCTTTTTAGGATTGTGTTGGTTTGATTGGCACTCAGATACCTGGTGGATTAAATGATGGTGGTTCTGCTCTTGTCCCTGTTCTCCTTGAAGATGATCATGATATGGAAGATGTACCCAAACACCCAATTATTGACTATGGAAATGGTGTGTACCGTTTTTGAATTCTTGACAAGTATACATAACAAATACACACAAGAACTTAGCAAGAGAAAGGTCATTACTGGGAATCTACTTACCTGATTTATTCAAATCGGAGGATGGATGTGATAAAATTATAAATCTGTTAAAATCAGCTGGGTTTGAATTGCTACAAGTTGTTCAATTCACGTTTCTGTCTTTCCTGTCCACCCAAAAACCATAATTTTTAAATGTAATTAAAACTTTGAAATTGGCATAACAATACATTGTTATGTACTGTTCAACTCATGTTACTCTGTCAAAAATAATGTAAAACAGGTGTTATTATCACTGGTAGCTCATAGTCTAAGCCATTTTATAGCAACCGTATACAAGGAGAAAAAAAGAAAAAAATAGCAAGTATATATGAAGTTATGGTCGCCTACATAAAGTAATAGAGACCACACTTATTGGAAGGACGTGTTTATCAGTCTGAATGAGTGTGTTAATCATTTACTACTCTCTGATAGAAGGGGAAAAATTCTAAAAGGAAATATATTGCTTCCCTAGTACTTTGTGAGTAACTTGCTAACTCATCAGGTTAATTGGGAGCTCAACTGCTTACAGGACAATTTCAAAACTTGGTTTTGAACTTAGAATGTTGCTTATTTGCTAATAGCAAAGAGATATCAGTTTTTGGAAAACAGATACTGTTCACCATTAACAGTGCAATTACGAGGGCCAATAAAAGTCTTTCCTTTTTATTGTAGCTTCATATGTAATGTAAAGTTTCATTTTTATGTATTGCAAGTCCTGCTTTTCTCGTGAAATGTATTGTTAATCAAGAGTGTTTTTCATGTTGAGGAGAGATTTGGAAGAAGCATTTTTCTTTCAGACATTTAATGCTCTCTCACAGAGTAATTATTAGTTTGATAATGCTCTTTTGCTTCGCCATTTCTCAAAAACAGGAAGCCATAAAATTTTGTAAATTCTGACCACTGCCTCATGTTTGATTTACATACGTCAGTTATGAATGCAGATTAATCTTTTTTTTTCTTTCTTTTCTTTAGGCACTATGATTACCAGTCCAACTACAAAATTAGCTAGAGAATTTGGCAGTTCATCGCACAAATTGCAGTTAATGAAAGCATCTTTCTTTGTAGAGGATGATGTAAATGCTGGTAAGAAATAATATTTTTCAACACTAAAATTCAGCACTTTACAATTTACAAAAGGGTTGTCCAACTGTGCTTTAGTGCACATGCCCTGTCCAGGGTCAACACCCTCTTAATGTAAATGTATGTTAAGTTTAGATTTAAGGATTTTTTTCTAGTAAATTCAAATTCAAAATCATCCCAATGTGTTTCACTGCATTATGCATGGTACAGCGTGATATCACACATGGTTCCATCAACCCTGCCCGTTTCATAGCAGCCAGGCATACTACCTAGATGAACAATACAGGGTCTGTGTGGAGATCTCGAGTACTGCAACCGTATTAAAGGTTTTAGTTGAGGCCCTTGAGGCCTTGCAAGTTTGACACCTCTGATTTATAAAGTAAATGAAAGGAAGCAAGTAAACAGGGACAAATTTTATGTTGTTGTAAATTTGAAACTGTGCACAATTATTTTTGTGTGAAAATGTTTTGAAAGAAAAATGTGTGTTTGCAGTGTACTAACAGTGTACTGATAGCTTCCTAGTCCTTGACCAGCTCAACTTCACATGCTCTGGACAAAATCCTTGATCTCATTCAGAACCTGTTTGTCAGGATAGTCAGGACTGCCTATTGCTGCTCCTGGTTCCACTGCTCTCGTTTTCTCTGTTACTATGCTGTGTTTTATTGGCTATTTTACACCACTTTTCTCTTGATTTTATTGTTTGGCTTCTGGTTTCCAACTTTTGCTTTGACTTCCGAATTAAGATGATGTTTTTCCACACAATATGTTGGATGAAAGAAAAATAATTGCACAAGCAGCTGAATGTTGCATATTAAGAAGTCTAAAAAACAACTTGACCCGTTTACATCAATCTCAGAAGAGACCTTCCAAGGAGGCAAATATCTCTACAATTCAGAGGATGAAAAAATTCAAAAAATCATGCTAAATCAGTCTCCAAGAACTCTCAGCAAGAAAAGAGATACATTTTTCTAATTGAGCATTCTTTTCTAGTGAAAACTTCATTATAATAATACATGAAAGAATAACTATTTATTAAATTAAATCTTAATGTCTTTGTTTGTGACAAGACCAAGCAGGAAAGCATTGGTTGATGAATTCAACAAGTATGTCATTCGTGATCCAATTAATGTCTATATGGTTGAAATGCTAGTGCTTACAATAAATTAATTTTTGTCAGTTTTCCTTGCAAAAATTAATTGACAGGGGAGATCAACTTCTGTGTGACACATTTTAAAAGTCGTGGAATTTATGTGGAGGAGATGCTGAACAAGCAACTTTGTTGCTAAACAAGAGAGACAAAGTCAATTCCTTGTAGAAAATGACACTTTTCAGGAAAGGAGGGAAATTTTTTATATTTTCGAGTCTTGGATAGTTAGCAACCTTACAATCGGAAAAGGGTTGCAAAAAGAAAAGAAAACACTTGGTGTTATTGTGTGGGGTAGTACCATGAAGAGCTTAATTGTTTGTGTTGTAGGTTCGGGAAATGACTTCAGAACACAAGTCCAATATTCTAATTTCCCTACAAGACAATTATCATGGGCAAGAGAGTGCAGAATATGTTAGAAAGTGCTGCAACTCTCAACTTTCGCCCAACTTAACCCCCTCATCTTTAATTTTGATGGACGATGCCTTCCTACCATTCCATACAAGCAGAGTGCCGCATCTCATTATGACATGAAAGCTGCAATGGTGAGGGTGGTTGCAAAAATGAGAAATTCCATGTCACATTGACTAGAGAAAACACTGTACCTTTTAATTAAAGCCATGAGGTCAATTGAAAAGATTTATGTTGCTGAAAAATTGGCTGCAGATGCTGACCACACAGTTGTATCCCTTCCTGCATACATTAGTTATTTAAATGCATTTGTTCTTGCATGGACAAAAATGAAGGAATTTTCAAGAACAATATATCAGCAGTAAGATCTGCTTCACATCTACCTGAACTTGCAGTCAGTGGATTTGAAGTTATGACTGAAGTGTTGGCAGTTATTGTAAGCATGTAAAGTATCTTCTGGAAATGAGAAGAGATCATGGAAATTGGCTTGAATGGTACAATCACAAGTGAGAAAAAAAGCAAGAATTTGAATTTCTCAGAAGTCAGTGGCAATTTAAAAAAAAAAGTACTGTAACACTAAGTCTCATTATTAAGTAGTATCAACTAATTATTTTCACTTATGTTTTTTTTATTTTTTAATTATTCATCCTATTATATTATTTACTATATCTTGGTGCATTAATGTGATAATAGTGTTAATAGCGAATGAGGCACAAGTAGTCATGATATAGTGTTACAGTTGGCAGTACCTTTCTAATGTACCCTTCTCTCCCTGTATCCTACACCACAAAACATCAAGACAACGTGTATGTTCTTCTGCACATCTTTCTGGAGTAGTACTGCCCGGAAATTATAAACCCTTATAAACCTTTTTTTGTTTTTTGTTTTTTTTAAATTTGTATTTCCCCAACAGGCAACTGCACAATTCTGTATGTGATGTTGAAATGATACTGAAAAGAAAAAAAAACAAATGTATTGTTGTAATTTTTAAAATCAGCCATATCATATAAATAATGTTCAAGAAATAACGTTTTTGCTTCTTTACAAAATTAAGAGATAAGTTACACACATCCAGTGGACAATATTTGTAATCACCTACAGTATAATCCCACTCTATGGAAAAGAAAGTGGTCTCGGTCTCATTTTTGACAAACTGTGTGTTCAAAAATTCCAAACAGAAAAATTAAAATGGCAAATGTACAAATTGATAATAGAAGTTTTCTTGTCAAATGAAATGTCCTAAAAAAATAATTCTTTAAAAAGTACTTTTATAAATAAAAGTGGGTAGTTTAGAGCAAGTATTGCAATTTTTGAAATTTGAATTTCCTGTGCTTTGTTTGACAAGCTATCAGTTCGCCACATAATGGCAGCTCGGTAATCCGGCAGTTTGTAATTGTTAGAATTCTTCCCATTGTTGGTCGGATAGTATAATAAGGTGTCTGTTTTTTATTTAACCCTAATGATGCAATGACTATGTTCTATAAAATGGTACATTCAACTATTATACAGTTGGGAAGATTATTTAATATAGAATAAACATAACATAGAATAAACGTTTGAATGCATTTCACACATCGCACACAAAGACATTGCACAAATGTTGAATTTGTGATGATGTATATGGTTTAAAAGAATGAATTTTCTATAAATGTTTAGTTTCTATTGTGTTCCAAATGTAATATTTAAGAGATGGGTGTTTTATTATTGGAAGGACTTCAACTTTTAATGTTTAATTTGTACACTTCATTTTCTTTCTTCTTTAAAAGGTTTGAGTGTTGATCATGATATAATTATTCAAAAATTTGAAGCTCACTTCGATTTAATGAAGGCAAGATTGTGTTAAATTCACCTTGCTTGTCAGTATTGAAGCATTTTCACTATATTTTAAATGTAAATAGTAAATGTTTATATTTGCTTGTATTAAATTTCCATTGAGCTTTTATTTTATTTAATTACTAATTAAACTTACATCTTCATGCATATAAAAGGCATGCTTTATACCTTTCGCGTATTGGATCTGTCAAGTTGTGTTTCTAATATTTATCTTAATGCTAAAGAATGAGTAACAATAAAAATTCATTCCATTTTATAACTCTTACAAATATTTGCTTCAATGTTTGCAATAATCTTCGGTAATTATTTTGCCTGACCAGTTTTAATACTTTCTTTTACTGCATGGATGTACACTGTCTGTACAGAATCAATATTTTGAAAATTGATTTCTAAGATTGGGCTGTGGGTTTAGATTTCATTGAAAATGCAGCCATTCAATAATACCGTTATTTAACAATATTGAAATAAAGAAAAATTAATTTGAGATGCGAGAAATGCAAATCTTATCTTTCCAAATGTTCTTTATTTGTCTCATTCATTTGTAGGCCATTTAAATACCATGAAGTCTAATTTAAACATGTAAGTGATATACAGTTATTGCAATTTTTGTTATAATGTAAAACAAGTTGAATTTAAGAGCTCTTTTTCCAAATTTATGCCTGCTCATTCATGGATGAAACTTTGTCAAATATTATTGAATAAGACCTATTTTTAATAAAATTTTCAGTAAGTAAATATTAAAATTCTGCTTTAAAAAAATTTTCCTTTCATTGCTGCAAGTCTTACTGAATGATCACTTGGTAATCTTGAACTGCATCCATGGTTCCAAGGCCTTGCCGTCGAATAATTTGTAAGTTTTCTAGGAAACTCTTCATTCTTGGTGTACTCTCTAGATAATTTTAAATGTTTAACTAATTCCAATATGGTTAATGAACTGCATGTTTATAATATTGTATCTTTACTACCAAATCTAAAAATTAGTTTAATATATTTAAACATGAAACAAAATAGTAACAACTATTTACAACTCAATCAATATTTATAATATTGGCAGTATTGTTTCAAGTGAACATTTTTATTATGCAACTCAAATATCACGTCTCTAAAATGTCTTATGCGATTATGAAAATGATGTGTGTTCCCGACTGAAGTTAAATTTTTTTCTTGCAAATTTGATGGAGGCTAAGATCACTGGTCAAACACGCTATCTGACTGTCGATTTTTCTGTTAATGTTTTTTGCTGATTCGGCTACATTTGGAATGTAAATGGAAACAGGATTTCCCCTTGAAGAGTATTTGGATTGGATTCACATTCTATTATCAAAACATTAGAGATAGTGCACTAAGCTCCGTGACTTTCAAGAAGCTGTAAATTCATCTGTGGCGGAAAACAGTATTATTATTCTGGGGAACAACTTTTTTAATGATGAGCTGGGACTGTATGATTATTCTATTTTCCATAAAGAACAGCATTTAAGCTACATTCTTGGAATGCTCATCAATGTTAGTTTAGTTACTTTTTGTTGAGATCTGGCAAACCAAAATGTTACTGAGAGTGATGGTTGCCCTCCTCCTTCCAGCGACTCTTTCTCATTTAAACCGATTACTCTCAAGGACTAGAGACTGTATGTGATTCCTATCTCGCTACTAATCAGTACTAACTGATGATTTCATTCTACCTAGGAATGCATGGAATGACGTTCTTGAAGGATCAAGAGTGTTAATCATCTCCTATTTCAATCACTTCACCCGCTCTGCCTATGGTTAACCTTGCCACTACTCTTAAGTCTCAGACGATTTAATGAGTTTATCAATGAATGAGGATTTCTCCTTGATCTTATTATTTCTGATGCGGAAGATTTATTAATAGAAGTGTATGCTAACCCACGCCTTAATTGTAACATATAATTCCCTGCCTTGATTATCATAGTAACATTGCCAAGTCCTGGCAGAACTGGCATAAAACCCACAGCATGATTTTAAAAGAGGTAATTACGAATTTATGAAATATTTCTTCAACTCAATAGATGTCTTCAAACTTCGCAAGCAGCGACAACATTAATGCCAGTGTACATGTGTTTTACAACCTTTTATATTCCGCCATTTATTGTTACATGCCAACTAAAATTGTTAGTCCTCTCTCGTTTTTCCCTGGTTTTCTTACCTAGTGTCCTGATAAGAAAGTACACAAAATCTTCAAAACAATCTAGATTTAAATCAAATCTAGCTTAGATATCTTGCAAATCACGAAGAAGGGAAAAAAATCAAGTTATATTGCATTGGTAGAACACTGCATGTCACAAACCCAATGAAGCTGGTATGTTGTTTTGCAGATATTTTAGAAAGTTCTGTAGCATGGTCTGGTGATATCCCCACAATATATCTGAAAAGGTGTGCCTTGCAACTAGCTCCTTCCTTTACAACCAAAACTCTACATTGACATGTTATTTTGAAAAACAGAATAGCTAACTCGTTAAATAGACTATCACCATGGAATGTCGATGAGATCACAATAAATTCATTTGTTACATATTTAGAGATATTGTAGTGAATTGTGCTACTGATATTCAAATTTTAATTAAATTATTAAACAATACTTGTTTTTACTATAGTACTCGACAAACTTGCTTGAACCTTCATTCATCATTTGAAAATATTTATCATGTAGATAAGTCCTTACGTAGCTTATTATTGATAATTTGCAATAATGTTTTGTTTACGCAATGTTGGGATCAGTTGGGTACATGATCCGAACGTGATAGAACAAATGCAATTGGAATATATTCCTTGAGGAATACTCATGTAACTACTATTTCTGTTTTTGAAATCTCATTCTGGAGATAGTGTCCTGTATTGTTGCGCGATTGTATAAACTGTGCTTCAGGTGTAAATATTTATCTTCTACAAAAATTCTGCTTATTTCTGGAATGATAGAAAACAATAAAGGCCTCTATCAACTGCTGAACTTATTTTTGGAGGATGATGTTGATCTTATTTCTGCAAATACGATTTATGCTGTGCAAATTCCTCCCAATTTTGCTGAAATGACAATTAAGGAAAATATAGATGATCTTCTGGAGAAAAAAAATAGAAGAAAAATTGATTGACTGCGCAATTTTCATCTCATGGAAACTATATAATATTGCAAATGAAGAAAATATGTCACAACTATAATTTCTCTCTTACTTAGCCACTACTCCAATGAAGTCTGAAGTCTGTGCAAAAGAAAGGGAATGCAATAATGAGTAAATGAATACACAGGAGACTGAAAAATCCCATTTTGGTCAACCCACATTCATTTCCCTACCTAAAGGAATACATTATGATGATGTACGGATACTGGCAGAGGTGACTCAGGGCATAAATTTGTCACTGCAGTGCCTCTGACATGATCGTTCCCTCCTCAACCTTGTCCTATCATCACCCATTACTTGTACCACATACACTTACACTCTACTTGCACTACACTAACATACTTGCCGGAAGCTAAGTGGTGGTTCTGGTTGAGGCAGTGCCCCGCTAGTGAATGGGAGATACCTTTTTAGAAAAAAAACCTGCAAGCCAACAGGTAGGCCAGCTTCGGATCTCACCATCCAACAGGGGAAAATAACTGCCACCTTTCATGCTAAAAAAAAAAAGTGCATTACATTTATGAGACTAATAAACTTAGCAGTAGACGTGCCCGGAATCATCAATCAATCAATCGTAATGTGGAGGAAGAAACGAAAGCCAGAAGGAGGTGCAGATTGACCAAAAACACTACAGTTTACAAATGTAAAAAAGTGCAATGTACATCTCCATTCCCACCGTTTTCAGACTTCTCATGTAAAGATGAATTGATATACCCTAAGGTTCCAAAGTTGCATGTACACAACCCTTTGTTGTACATTTACTATTGGTTTAAAAAAATTATAAATGACATTTTTTATCCTTTCTAGTGTAATATTAGAGTAACATAATATTATTTTAAAAAAATATATTATTTCAATGCTTGGTCCTTAATGGGTTAAGCATTGAATAGCCTAAATGTAAGAAAGAGGGCTGGAGTAGTTCTAATAACAAACAGCTTCTTGAGAAACTTCAATTTTCCTTGTCCTACCTTTTCGGGCTTCTGTTTAGCAAGTCCCCGTGTGGTTATTTCCGGATACATGGTCGTTGGGCAAAGTAATACCAATATACAAAAAGGACAAATTGGATATTTCCAACAACAGACAAATATATTCTGAATTCCATTCCTGAGTTATTAAGATATTAGTTATGTCAATTATTTCTCCTAGCATTGATTTCATACTATCTGACTATCAACATGGCTACAGGAAATCAAAATCAACCATAACCATTCTTGCCGTAAAATATCACTAAACTACAGGGGTTGGGTCTTCGAAATTTATGCTGGTTTTCCCAAAGCCTTCGATCGATTTGGCCATAACATCCTCTTATCCAAACTCTTTGAACTTGAATTCAGAGACCTGCTATTGTCAGGGCTGCAGACTTATTCCACCAGAAGAAGCCTACCATTATTCTACCATTTCAAAGGTAGCAATTCATACGATGTTTTCTCTGGCATTCCGCAAGTGTTCACAATTCCACATTCCACAGTTCTTATCTCTTTACTGTTCAACATTTTCATTAATGATCTAACATCAGTTATTAAATATAGAAGGATTCTACTCTTTGCCAACGACCTAAAAATATTCTATGAAATCTGTAATGCTACTGATGATGATGATGATGATGATGATGATGATAACAACAACAATAACAATAATGTTTGTAATTATGTATTTCTGAGATATTCCCGTTGAGACTGGTATATAATATCACTCAAGGTAGCGTAGAGTGAAATAATACCCCCCCCCAACAAAAAAAAAAAAAAAAAAAAAAAAAAAATAAGGGGAAAAATAAAATAAGTTACATTTTCCATTTAAAATGTAGAAAAATGCAACCGAAATTCAGTGATGTAATTCAAGATTCTTAATAGCTTTAGAAAATGTGAAAGGATTATGTTTACATAATGTTGTAATTCTTTGTTTGGCATGTGTGAGCCTGGTAGTATTGTGTTTTAAATACTTAATATCTCACTGGGTTAAAGGTGAAAGGTCACGAGATTTGTTGACATCTTTTGTTGAACAATTTTGTATTCAGTGACAAGGTTACCGATAAGATAGAGGGCAATAGATCATGTAGCCCCTCTTTCCTTTGGTGTGTGGCACTTGGGGCCATTGGAAGAATTGGATGAAATGGAAGTTGTGAATTTAGATAAGGATTATGAAGTAGGCAAAGAGTATTCAGTAAAATTTCTTTATAACGTTGTAGAAGGCACTTGTTTTTCACAGGTATGCAAATGTGAAAAATACATGGCTGATGTAAATTGTCTCTCATTTTCAAAATATTGCTACAATAAATGGGAGAGTAATTTCTCTGGAAATGACTAACACCCGCATCGGTCAGAGTACCAATGTAAAGAATGTAGCTCAAAGTTTGTTACTCCAGCAGTTGCAAAGAAGGTTCACTGTTACCAGGAGAAAGTCAAATGATGCTGACTGAATAGGTTCTAACACTTCCTCAGACTTTGTAAATAATAAATTTCCTCCAGTAAATCCATATAATGTTTTTTAAAAAAATTGATTTTGCAGGCCCAGTGCAGCTAACTGCATTCCAAAAAATGGCATGCCTGAAGGGCATGAAGGGTTAAATGAAGATGCTGTCAATTTTTAATTAATCTTGTAAATTAATTTCGAAAATGTAATTTATTTTGTATCTTTTTACACAGATATACTGGGATTTCCCTCTTATGATCAACTTCTGCAAGAAAATGTCATTGAGGACGTACTGGAAAAAAATTTGAATGAAGGTCTTCCAGAAAAAAGATATAATCTTCTAAGGACCCATTTCACCAGCCCACAGACTGACATATCTGTGGTTGATATATCTGTTACTGGTAGGTGAATCATAAAGCTATGTGAATTTAAAGATGAGATATTTTTTTATTTTTAAAACTGCAGTTTTTCTTCCCTCAATTCCCATTCACTCATGTGCTGCTGTCCTCTCACTCTCACTCTTCTCCTACTTGCCAGCTCCCTTGCTCACGATTGCCTCACTCTCTCTCATTCTTTCTTCTACCACTCTCCTCCCCTCGCTCTCATTCTTCACCAACTCCCCTCTTCTTTCACTCTACATCAACTCTCTCCTTCAATGCTCCCCTCCTCTCCCCTCTCTTTCAATGCTCCTCTTGTCTCCCGCTCTCTTCTCTCCCACTCTCTCTCCTTCATCACTGTTCTGACCCTGTGTCCCCTGACCTTTAGTCTGTTAAAGAATTATCTTTTATCTCCAAATGCTAACTCTTTTCTGTGTTAATAAAGTTCTAAAGGAATCCTTATTTTTCAACGTGCGTCTCTCAAGTTACAAGGTTGGATAATAGGAAGTAATTTTGAATTATAATAAAATGAAAAATAGACCCAACAATCGACAAATGCACATTTTTGAATGTTAATGAAAGTAAGTTAAAAGGACATTTACATATTGTGTGAATACATTGTAAGATTGGATATTGGGGTTGAATTTTGAAACTTGCTAGTTCTAAAAATTCAAATTGATTATATTGCTGAAATTAAAGGAGCCCAATCCTCACAAACTGGTCAGGTCCATTGTAGTCGCATTACTGCAATGTTTCTGACACTGGGATCATCGAGAACAACTTACATCAGCAGATTTTCAATATAGCTAGATAGTATTTTCCAATTCACCCTGACAAGAGAATAGACGAGTGGCCAGCTGATCTGATGGGAAGCTTTCCATGGTTTCCTCGATTAATAGTAGGTTAAAGTCATAGCGGTTTCTAATCAATTATTCATGGTTTGCTCAAACGTTTCCCTCAACCTTGTCTTATTTTCTCCTCTTACACCCACACCCTTCCACGCACTAAACCTTCTCCCGTACTGGGATACAAATTGGCAATTTACATCTCGTCCCGGACGTGCTTAGCTGGTGGAGATACCTGTTAGGGAGACTCCTGCAAGTCGGCCTGTCTGTCGTGGTTCGAAACCGGCAGAGTGCAGCCTGTCTGTCATGGTTCGAAACCGGCAGAGTGCAGCCTGTCTGTCGTGGGTCGAAACCGGCAGAGTGCAGCCTGTCTGTCATGGGTCGAAACTGGCAGAATATTTGTGTTCCTTGGAAAGTTGAAAGTTATTGTATTACTTCTCCAGCATTTACTTTCCATGAAGTTGGAATAAACAGAATAGTTGGTCCTATCATTGAAGGAAAAAAATATTTTAAAAACTTTTGGATCACAATGGGAGGAAGGGGGAAAAATCTATTTTGAATACATGTTTTTAAAATGAATTTTTTGTTGTAGTGTTAATATAATGTGTTAAGGTTTCCTGGTAGTTATTTATGTTGAAGAATTGGATTGGTGTTTTTTCTCAATGTTCGTTATGTTGATAGTAACTATTACAGTGTTAAGGCAGGTAGATAATTTTTTTCAATAGCATGAAAAATTCATTTTGAAACGGTATGTTTTTCTTTAATTTTGTTATTAATTATTTATCCCAAGGTCCAAGATTGAGAGTTTTTCCTATCAGTCATGTCATGCAAGTTAAGAGCTTGTGTCTGGTTGAAAAGTCCTTTGTCAAATTACCCTGATGATATTACTTTTGTTAATATAAATTGAATGATGCCAATTAGGAGACAAAAAAAATGCGTAATGATTTTCAATGAATTTTACTTCCTTTTTTATGTAGCTGTTCATGCAACTTGTAAGTTTCTCAGAAACTTTACTATTGCTTAAGATTTATTTATAAATAAGTTTTTTCTTTTGTTTTGATATCCCTTAATTCATTAATATTTACATTTTTTCTGCTGCTTCAGCTACCCTTTTTTGGTGATAAGAGAAATTTATAAGTGCTGACAGATACTACTGTATTTCGTAGTTTCTTTCTTAATTGAAGCGGTTAATGACTTATTTATTTTATTTTTGTGTTTGCAATCTTCGTTGTGCAGTTTCTTATCAGAAGTAATGTGTAAATATGTTTACTTTCTGCATGATAAGAATGTTTTACCAGCTATTAGGATATGAAGTATATTGTTTTAATATTTCTTTTGCTTTGAATGCAGGTCATGATGTACCTCCAAAGAAAATGCAGAAGTCTAATATTGCTCCAGAAGTTATTGCTCCACCAGTAGAACATCCTAAATCTGTTGCGTTAAAATATCCTCATAAAGTGTTGCATTGGGAAAACACAAGTTCTAAAAGAATTGGAGCAAAATGTCTTGTAGATGTCAACCTCTTAAGGGGCCATTCTTTTCGTGTTGGATGGGGTATGGATAGTACTCTCTTGACTCTTACGACGCAACAAACAGCTTCAGTTCAACCTCTGGTTGGAGATCTCACTGACTTGATGTCATATACTATTGGTAGAGTTGATGATGATTACTCCCCATGCATTGTGCAAAGACTGAGAGTGGTTGGAGGGGGTACTGGTTATGAAGAGAACTTCTGTGTAAGTTGTGTTATTTTGGCATTAATTTCATCTTGTGATTTTGCACGTTTTAACAGTTATGCGTTCTATTGCCAATTGCTAGTTGAGACAAATTAGCAATAAAAATAGGAAACTGCCTAAAAACTGCTGAATATTTTTGAAAATAACCCGTATATGTGCATTAGTAGCCCCTGAAAAATGAAACATAAACTTATTGCTCATTAATCAAGACTTTGCTTTTGCCAATATTGCAAAAAACATAACAAACTTATTTGCCAAGTTTATTTGATTTTTAAAAATTAGACAATTTCTGTCCACATTGGTACATTTTTAGTAAAATGAGTCATACCGTTTGAAAAGGGCATTGTTAGTAAAAGATAGGTGTTTGTAAGACAATTGGTAGCACCTAAGCCCAAAATCCATGAAAAATTACCACAAAATATAATGTAAACTTGTAACACTTTCAAAAAAATGTACATGACCTTAATGAAAGTAATAATTATGGAGAACAAATTTCATTCAATGAAAAAATCTCTACTTTCAGTTTTGTAGTTGTAGGAAGATTTCGAAAAAATTTCACTCTTTTGCAATTTTCAAAAATTCAGAGTTAACAGTAAAAATCGGCTCATGACTCCCTTTAAGTGTATTTTGCTCAATTCTTACCAGAACGTCAAAGGAAAAATTTGTAGCCATTTTTGAGAAAATTTTGAAAATGTTGCAGGGGCTTTATGTAAAGTACTTTCAAAAATAAATAAATAAATGTTCTCCAAAATTGCAGAGCTTTCTGTGAGCAATTGACAGTTTTTAAAAAATCTGCAAAGTTGAGGCGTTACAGATAGGCATATGCGTAGTTTAGGTGCTAGATGGACAGACATTTTGGAGAAGAAAAAACTACACCTTTTCCAGTATCAGGGGCCCCCCAAAAACGTATATTTCCTTTGAAATCTCGAAATCGATTTTCTGCAGCATTACATGACTTTCTCTATACTATGTACATTACTCTGTATATACATGTGTATTCAAGAAAGTAAAAAGCAAACTAGATTTTTTTCCCCCCCTATTTTTGTTAATTTATTTATCTTGTAGGTGTGTAATATTTTTGTTCCAAATGTCTTAGTATCTTATCTTTTCTGAATCCATTTTGTTCTATCTCTTTTGCTGTATACATTTTAATTAGTTTTTAAAATGTTTATATACACTTGAGGATTGGCAGTTTTCTTTGAAAACTTTATTGAAGGAACCCACTTAAATTTCTGTGCTTTTTGTGTTTGGCGATTATTTTTAGGGTTGCCTTTCAAAAATGACTGTTTTTTAGTAATAAGTCCATGAATCTTAAGAGAATAGTTGGGAGAAGCGAGTCACTTGAGAGTTTTTGTGAAAAAAGACTTAATGGATTCAGTAAGATACTTTTGAGTTCATGAATTTTTTTATAACAGATCAAATCTTATTAATTTCTATATTGAAAAATGAAACTTGGGTGAGAGGCGACCTAATGAGTGTACATTAGGTCATGATTAAGATCACATTAGTACACTCCTTATTTTATTACTATACTTAGCTCATGAGTGTAATACTGTCTGATTGTTTTAAACATTTATATTCTTGACTCTTTTTTTCACATTTTAAATATGAATGTCCTTCCTAACAACCTTCCTAAAATAATTATCACCCCCGTATACATGAACTGGAAATTTTGAATAACAGTGGAAATTCTTTGCCTGTTTTTTTAAGCAGTTTGATGTTTTTGCAAAAAAAAGTGTATCAATAATAATTGTACAAAATTTTCAATATATTATTGGAATATTCAGACAAATAATTACATTTAGATTGCAATGATGTAAGCAAATGTTTATTTGTTCAGAAAAAGTTATTTTATAAAAGGCTCTTAGTGTATTAGTTCCTAATTGTTTTATTCAGTACACAATTCCTTTTTAATTCAATTATTTGTTTTCTAGGAAAGCGTGGAAGGCCATTTAATGATACAGTTAAATCACAGTGAAATGATTGATGGAGATTGTCCTCAGTGGATACCAGCATTTGGAGTTGATGCATTGCATGCTCATCGTGATTTGGCTGTAGATCTTACTATTGATCAAAATGATGCCTTACTGACATATGCTCGATATGTGTGGGAACTGTGTGTAGCATTGTGGGGCCATTTATCTACACTGGGTAAGGAACCATTTGAATTAAAAGTTTAGTTTTGTATCGAGTTGATTTGTGAAGTTGTAGTACCAAATTGACTACCTACAACAAATTCTCATTGAGGGTGTTATAATGAAGTTGCCTTTTCGTGTTTACTATAAATACATTAATAAAATGGACTAATTTTACCTACCTTTACAGGTGGCAATCAGTAGCCCTCCTATGTATATTTTTAAATTGTAGGCTAGTTATGCATCTTGTCTCATTCCTGGAAGAGTCCAAGGAAGTCGGGGGTATTTATTGTCTAGAAATAATGAAACTGATGTGTTATTTTGTGTAGAGATAGAAAGTAATATTAATGATTTCAGGTGTATAAAAACAAAGTTAATTTTAGAATCAAAATAATATTCCATTGTTTATTTGTAAGCTAAGCAAAACTAAACATTTAAACCTCTATATTTTTATACATTTCTAACATATCATAATAGCACAGCTTTACAAAGCCCAAATACCACTGTTGCATTTAAATTGTGTCACTTTAAGTTTTGGGCAATTATAACAGTAGGTTTAAAAGCAAAAGAGATGCATTTAAGCCTCTTATTAGCAAATATATTATTCTAAAAATAGAAATGTATGTACTCCAAGAAGTTGTTCTTTCCTAACGAGTTTTCCTGGGAAACTTGTGATTTTGATATAGTTTCCCCACACAATATATCCTATTGACGTGGATGTCCGGACTGGATTGAAGTGGGTGTTGTTTTGGTAATTTTTGTTATAGTCTTTAGTCATAGACAATGAGAATGAAATATAGACCCAGCCTGACATGGTGTCCATGTGTTTGCCCCAACTTGACTGCCAAGAAATTATTCAATTGACAATGCTGTACTAGCACTATGCATGGACCCAGTATACAATTACAATGTCTTTGGTTGAAATGCTTGCATGTGTCTTTACATTCTAATACATGTAAGATGTACATTTATTACCATTTTGGAGAGAGAGAAACACTTCTTAAGTTTAGAATTACATTAAGTTTAGAATAGGACAAACCAAGCATATTAAATACAGTAATAGTCATTTTGGCTATGCAATGGGTCCTCGTCAAATTTAATGTTTGGAAAATTTAATGAATTCTGTTTCTTCATTCCTTCACTCACATTAATTTAACTTGAACTTTGCTTTCATGTAAAAAGCACCCTGAAAGCACCCCTTGTTTTCCAAGTGCTGTGATACAAATACGTTGTTTAAGAAATCTTTTTTATCCCTTTCCAATTGAAATGCAAGAACGGTTCATGAATGTTTGTTTTTGTACGATACTTTTTGCTGCACTGAGTTCATTAAAATGTGATTAAAATTATATTCAGCTCATCCAGATGGCCTGTAAACAAACATGAGATTTGTGTCAAATTCTCATATTTCCTTCACAGTTTATTTCCCTTTCTCACCTAATCACGGTCATGGGCATTTCAGTTAGTAAGCACATTGAAACACTCTAAAATGAGAAAGACCATCTGCTCTATAAAATTTTAGTATTTTGTTTCCCACTAAATCATTTTGAAGACCATTAAAATGTTCAAAAATTGTGTTTATGATTATAAAGTAGTTTTGCCTGACATTTAAAATGTTTCTTTCTTTCATTCTTTTCTTTCTTTCTTTCTTTCTTTCTTTCTTTCTTTCTTTCTTTCTTTCTTTCTTTCTTTCTTTCTTTCTTTCTTTCTTTCTTTCTTTCTTTTCTTTCTTTCTTTCTTTTCTTTCTTTCTTTCTTTCTTTTCTTTCTTTTCTTTCTTTCTTTCTTTCTTTTCTTTCTTTCTTTTCTTTTCTTTCTTTCTTTTCTTTCTTTCTTTTCTTTCTTTCTTTTCTTTCTTTCTTTTCTTTCTATCTTTTCTTTCTTTCTATCTTTTCTTTCTTTCTATCTTTTCTTTCTTTCTATCTTTTCTTTCTTTCTTTCTTTCTTTCTTTCTTTCTTTCTTTCTTTCTTTCTTTTTCTTGGTCTTGACTAGGACAATCAATTAATTAATATCTAACTGGACTTTCAGATGAGAATGAAAGTATGGGTTCCCATCATACAGTTATGGCTCGAAGAGAAGCTGTCAGTGAATGGCTAGAAAATGTTATTGTTCCTCAAGTTGAAGAAGAAACAAGTCGTACTTTGGGTAAATCTGGTGATCCTAATGATATGGAGCGACATATACCTGCAATATTATCTTACTTGTCTGCTAAAAATTTGTTAGAAGCTTGTAGGAAAGCTCAAAGTTGTGGTAAGTTTTGTCTTGTTGCTGATATTAATTCTTATCAATTGTGTAAATTAAATCAACTGGTGTGAAAGTTAAGAAATGACCAGTTATTATTTTACATAACATGCAATACTGTACACACCACAATGTAGCCACTGTGAAATCATACTCTCTGACTATGCCTCGGATCAAAATACTCTTGTAATGGGATTCGAATGTTATGTACAGATTTAATGTAAGGTGGGATCTCTAGTAAAACTTATTTCCTAATACTGCAAAAATCTTCAGGATATCTATTTAAACTTGATTACATATGTAATTTTTTTTATCGTAGTTATAAAGAACATATGTAATATGTTTTTTTATCGTAGTTATAAAGAACATATGTAATATGTTTTTTATCGTAGTTATAAAGAACATATGTAATATGTTTTTTTATCGTAGTTATAAAGAACATATGTAATATGTTTTTTTATCGTAGTTATAAAGAACATATGTAATATGTTTTTTTATCGTAGTTATAAAGAACATATGTAATATGTTTTTTTATCGTAGTTATAAAGAACATATGTAATATGTTTTTTTATCGTAGTTATAAAGAACATATGTAATATGTTTTTTTATCGTAGTTATAAAGAACATATGTAATATGTTTTTTATCGTAGTTGTAAAGAACATATGTAATATGTTTTTTATCGTAGTTGTAAAGAACATATGTAATATGTTTTTTATCGTAGTTGTAAAGAACATATGTAATATGTTTTTTATCGTAGTTGTAAAGAACATATGTAATATGTTTTTTATCGTAGTTATAAAGAACATATGTAATATGTTTTTTATCGTAGTTATAAAGAACATATGTAATATGTTTTTTTATCGTAGTTATAAAGAACATATGTAATGTTTTTTTATCGTAGTTATAAAGAACATATGTAATATGTTTTTTTATCGTAGTTATAAAGAACATATGTAATATGTTTTTTTATCGTAGTTATAAAGAACATATGTAATATGTTTTTTATCGTAGTTATAAAGAACATATGTAATATGTTTTTTTATCGTAGTTATAAAGAACATATGTAATATGTTTTTTTATCGTAGTTATAAAGAACATATGTAATGTTTTTTTATCGTAGTTATAAAGAACACGTAATATGTTTTTTTATCGTAGTTATAAAGAACATGTAATTGTTTTTTTATTGTAGTTATAAAGAACATGTAATATGTTTTTTATCGTAGTTATAAAGAACATATGTAATATGTTTTTTATCGTAGCTATAAAGAACATATGTAATATGTTTTTTTATCCTAGTTATAAAGAACATATGTAATATGTTTTTTATCGTAGTTATAAAGAACATATGTAATATGTTTTTTATCGTAGTTATAAAGAACATGTAATATGTTTTTTTATCGTAGTTATAAAGAACATGTAATATGTTTTTTTATCGTAGTTATAAAGAACATGTAATTGTTTTTTTATCGTAGTTATAAAGAACATGTAATATGTTTTTTATCGTAGTTATAAAGAACATATGTAATATGTTTTTTATCGTAGCTATAAAGAACATATGTAATATGTTTTTTATCGTAGCTATAAAGAACATATGTAATATGTTTTTTTATCGTAGTTATAAAGAACATATGTAATATGTTTTTTTATCGTAGTTATAAAGAACATATGTAATATGTTTTTTATCGTAGTTATAAAGAACATATGTAATATGTTTTTTATCGTAGTTATAAAGAACACATGTAATATGTTTTTTATCGTAGTTATAAAGAACACATGTAATAGGTTTTTATCGTAGTTATAAAGAACATATGTAATAGGTTTTTATCGTAGTTATAAAGAACATATGTAATAGGTTTTTATCGTAGTTATAAAGAACATATGTAATAGGTTTTTATCGTAGTTATAAAGAACATATGTAATATGTTTTTTTTTATCGTAGTTATAAAGAACATATGTAATGTTTTTTTATCGTAGTTATAAAAAACATATGTAATGTTTTTTTATCGTAGTTATAAAGAACATATGTAATATGTTTTTTATTGTAGTTATAAAGAACATATGTAATATATTTTTTATCGTAGTTATAAAGAACATATATAATATGTTTTTTATCGTAGTTATAAAATTGAATATATAATATGTTTTTTTATCGTAGTTATAAAATTGAATATATCCATTTTATTAGCTCGCTAGATACTAAAATGTATTAAAGGCACGTGAAAAATTTCAGTATAGTAAAACTTGTTTTAAGCGGACACTTATGATCTGCTTAATCAAGGTGACTGGTTCAGGAAGTATCACTGTATTATTTTTGTAATATGTTTGGAATTTGAACAACTGGAAGTTAACTTTAGAGAGGAGTTGAAATTGGTATGTGCAATGATTTAACATGTAAAGTTTCACAAATTGAATTTCCAACACATTGTGTTGCGTTACATAATTAGAAACGTAGTGTGTATATCTCGTCCAAGGGCAATCCTGTTTTGATTTCTTATATCCAGCATTTCTACTCTGGTTACAATGTGATAACGAAAAAACAAATATTATCAAATAGAAAATTTATTAAGGGGTACTTCACGTGAATACTCTGCATGCTCTTCATGTGTATGTATGCATATGTTTGTGTTGATGCGTATGTGTATGTATATATACACACATATGGTATGGATGTAATGTTTACATAACATGTTATATTATTTAGACACTTTTCTTTTTAATTTTACCTTTATTTTTGCAGGTGACCACTATGCTGTAATGCTTTTATCCCAAATGGGTGGAAGTCAATGTGTTCGTCAATTAGTACATCGTCAGTTGGTGTATTGGCAAGAGGTTCATGCAGACTCCTATATAAACAAAGATCGACTTAAAATGTTAATGTTGGTTGCTGGGTTACCACTGTTTTCGTCATCTCTTGGTTCAATTAATATTTGTGAAAATCTGGAGTGGAAGCGATGTTTTGCAATGCATTTATGGTAAAATATGATTCTGCGTGGCGTTTAATTTTTTTTCCACAAATGTTTCTGATTATTTTAGGATTTTTTTAAAGTGTTTGCAATAATTAATTTTGCAGGTATGTGTGCTCTCCTATTGCTTCTGTCATGGATGCTTTACAGAAATATGACAATGCTTTTAACTCTGAAGATCGTAAAAATAATTATGCTCGACAACCCAATCCACCGTATATAGATCCAGATGAAGAATCACAAACTAGTAATGGACAACCAGTCTATGACCTTTGCTACCATTTATTAAAACTCTTTAGCTCTCACTCATATCCTTTAGACAAATTATTAAATCCAGCTACACATACTGCTGATCCACTGGATTACCGACTCAGGTTGGCAATTTATGATTGTGTTATATTTGTTAATGAATGGAAATTTATGCATAACTGGAAATAAATGGATGACTATGATGTAAACTATTGAAAGAATTTCTATTATTTACAATATATTTTCTTTTCTTTCCTTTTAGTTGGTTTATTTATCAGGTGCTTACATCTTTAGGTTATTCGCACCTTTCTGAGTATTCTGCTGCTCATTTGCACACAAGTTTTGCTCTTCAATTGGAAACCCAAGGATTGTGGCATTGGGCAGTGTTTGTTTTGCTGCACTTAAAAAATACTACAAGGTCTATATGTGTTTTATCATGTATGATATTTGAACAGATATATACTTTTACTTTACAATTAATTTTTTTTTTTCTTTTCAGCCGTAAAGCAGCCGTTTTGGACATGATCGGCCGACATATAGAGCTATCTGACAGTGATATGTACTTGGACCGAGAGGACTTTTTAACTGACAAATTAAAAATACCATCAAAGTGGATTTACGAAGCAAAAGCTACACTAGCTTCTGTGCAACAACAGTGAGTATTTATAGAAAGAATATCTGTAAATAAAATTTGCAGTGTCTGTTTGCTATTTCAAAAAATTCTCTATTTTAAAATCTCATATGGTTATTTAGCTAATTTGAAAAACAATTTAATTGTTTTCACAATTTTTATTTTATCTTTGTTCTGGGTAATATCTGGATCAGTGGAACTTATTTCAGCACGCATTTCACTGGAAATTTGACTATGTTTGGGTATAAATCAGGCTACAGATTTTTTTCAAATATCAGATTCTTATATAAAGAACAATGTTTGCTTCGTTGCTTTTGTATGCAAATCTATAGTTTTATTCTGACCTTAATGAAATTTTGAACACATGATTGTCGAAATCATTGAAATTTCTATCTACATGAGATGTCGTTACTACCCCCATTTTCCTTTCCCACACTTTAATGCAAAGTGTGAGTGTGCTCTCCTTCAATTTTTTTCAGATATCTGGAAATGAGTAAAACTACCTAAGATAATTGAATGTTTCTGAAAGCCCAGAAAACTGTACTAAATACATTTTAATTCATTCATTCCATTAGTGCAAATAGGCTTTGAGAAATGGAAGATCAAAAAATTGTTTCTGGAGTTTGCTGGGAGTATGCAACAATGCATCTGCTTACAGATGCAATAGCAAAGATGATGGTACCAATGATAATGGTGCAAACATGCAGGCAGGGCAGGAGGGAGATGTACAGGTGGAACAGCTCAAGATGAAATCAGTCAGAGCAGGACAGGATAGGATAGGAATATGCCATGCATATAATTCTTTCTTTTCCCTGTCAAATAGATTATTGAGATTAACAAACACTGTGACTGTGTGTTTCTCCATATATTGCAGTCATATGGTGCTCAAAAAAGGCAAATGGTGGAAAATTTTGGTGTACTTTTGATATTTGGTTCCTACATGTTTTTGGGGTCAGTGGACACAAATGCATTGTAGGTGTCGAAGGCCCTGGTTTTCAGTCTTCTGCGACCTACAAAATAATGGCATTAACGAATCTTTTATTACTATTATTTGAGAATATTACATTGTTTTGAATAATTGGCATTATCTAATATCTTCAAGAATACCAAAGTCCTCTTCCATTGGTTCATCAGATTCAGTAGCTTCATCTCATTGTCCATGTTCCTTGTTCTCATTCTCCTTGCCTTTTCAGAGACGACTCATATTGTCGCAACACTTTTCGTAGTTGAGACACAAGTTGTATCATTAATCCCTGCCTTCTTACAGTCACTTTCTTAGCAGTTTTTGGAGCTATGCAGAAATAAAATTTCAGTAAAACTGGTGGAACAGGTGGTACTAACCAGTTGTGGTCAAAGCGCAAGACCATTTTTCATCTAAGGACAAAG
The DNA here is from genome assembly GCA_038098605.1 of Gryllus longicercus. NCBI lineage: Eukaryota > Metazoa > Arthropoda > Insecta > Orthoptera > Gryllidae > Gryllus > Gryllus longicercus. Next base: position 1,836,420 of record JAZDUA010000214.1, on the reverse strand, counting down.
TAGTGGCTCATTATTGGAGTGTCTGCATTGTCCTTCACTTATTTGCATTTCATTCCTGCTTATAAAAATTTCGTAATGAACACTCCTATTAATGGTATTTTATTATTTGTATTAGCAAGAACATTTTCTTTGGACATCCTGTAAATCATTGTCATTTTGCACAATATGCGAATTTTTTAAACATTTTAATTCTGTTTGCTCTTTAGGATAACCATAAAAAATCTTAAGTGGATCTGCTTGTAATTGATATTTTGACTCATATTCAACATAATTGTCACTGATAAACTTCTCTCTTGTATGAGATAAAAACCAGACACTAATAATGTATTGAACTTGGACACTGAATTGCTTGTATGTTATTAGTTTGAATGCTTTATCAACAATAACTTTGTCTGGAAACACATTTATAAAGCCAAAATTATATAATATCCCAAGAACTTATTCAGATAATTCAAAATAACTTCTAAGTCATCCAGTTACAAAAACACTAATTCCATATATATGTAGATGTTTATAAGAACCTGAATCTTCGAAACCTACTCCCTCACTGGAGGCTCGATCGTCTTCCAAAATATTAATTTTCTCCTTCATGTTGTTAATTATCTAGGTTCATTTTTCCAATTAAGGTGGTTAGAGCGAGATAAGTGTTATGTTTAACATGCCTTTTTTATTGTATTAATCGAAAGATGAGAGGTTCATCTATGATCTGGTAGAGTTTGAATCGATTTCACCGTCCAGTTTTTGCATAACGAGACCGTAAAGTTTGTTGTTTTAACATGGATTTTTATGGGGACCTGAGAGATCTGACCTGAAATTTTAAAATTATGAGAAAATTAACTGTTGAACATGCTTTTAAAAACTTTTCTTTTGGTAGCTAGCATATCGAAAAATTAACATGCGCAATTTGAAGGAAATCTACCATTTCAAATGGAGAATTTTACAAAATTATAAGCCTAAATCAGTTCAAAGGGAGACGTTCGCGTGCTTTCTAGAGGGTCGAGACAGTGACGCGCATCTCGGCAACACTGCGCGCCCAACGCGCTTTATTCAAATCGAGTGACAAGACCTTGCATGAGTTCGTACATTCCTCTGGATCGTCTGGGATCAACTATGATATCATCACTCCTGTAGAACATTGCGTTTGATAGTAACCAGATATTCAGAAAATTGGAATTTTATGGATATAACGTTTAGTGCGATCTGAATGAAATTTTAATTCAATTAATATTCCCAGTGACCCACTTTGATACTACTCCCTGAGAAAATGGGTGATCTTGAGAGTTTATAGAATTTTTTAAACATTCAGTACAGTATTATTGTTTTGTAATGTGCTGTACGTCAGTTTCTTGCTCCTGAACAATGATTATTTATTCAATTATTCGAAAATTATTCATATTCTCTTTTTTATTATGGAGATACACAGTGGATTGTCATTGTCTTTTGCACCACAGATGCTTACATAGAACTCAAAGCAACAATCTTTAGCATTAGATCAGCACCTCAAACGGTATTGCTACTGAGTGGGCATTTAATTCAGAAAGAAATAGACTGCAGTGACTTCAAATGTGTTGCAATGATAAAATACTGTTTTGCTGGTGATAATAAAATGCTGGGATTAAATAAAAACATTTTATGAAATGTAATGGTAACCATTCAATGTATAGGTGGATGCAGAGCTGGATTTCCTCCTCACAAAACTAGGCTTGGGACACCCATCCTCGTGCCCGGTTTTTAAAAATAAATATTAAAAACTTCATAAAATGTTTTTATTTGAATAAGCATTAATCAAATAGTTTACTGAACAACAATGTGTGAATTAAAAAATAAATTGAATGGAACAATAAGAAACGAAACATGTATTTGTAAATGATAAATTTAAAAAGCAATTTCTACTTTGAAAACAATTTGTTAATTTACATCTATATTGGGACAATGATTTATTCTATCATAATTACTGTTTTTTAGATTTATTCATAATTAGTTTTAAAGATTTTTTTGAATGAGTGCCCAGTATAGTTTTGTACTTGAAAGTCTATAGTATTTAAATCCGCTTGGGCAAATTTAATAATTACATTTATAATTAATAATTACATTATATTGAAATTGTAAGAGGAATGATATATCCAGCCTTTGGTAGTTTTAGTATTTTTATAGAAACTTCTTTTCTCTTCAGCACTATATTTTATCTAATTGTTTGCATTTCCTGAACAATAATAATGCATTTTGAATGGTTCCCATCTTATTTTCAAGACATTTAAACCTTTTTTCATTTTGAGTGCAACATCAAGACAAAAAATTACAAAAGTCTATGCCACTTAAAAATCTCTTTTGAAGATTTTATCCCCAACAATGGTATAATTTTAGTATTGAAGGTCTCAATAATACAGCTCTCAGAATTATCTGATGCAGTATTTTAATTTTATCAGCTTTAACTTGATGTGTACTTTACACAATAATTTTCATCTAAATCTATATCATAACATGACATAAAATTATGCTGAAAACCAGCAAATAGTTTCTATGAATTATATAACCGCACTTCTGGAAATAATGCGGCACATTGCAATTGCTAAAATAGTCCTAAAATTTCAATCAAAACTATTAATACATTAAAAATTGATCATGAAGTTTAATTAACTAAGCAAAAATAAAATCGGGGAATAACAGAAAAATACAACAAAATATATTGTGATAAGAAGGATAATAAGGAGCAGTAGAAGTCAATGATTACGATGTCTGTCAAGTTAAATATAAAGCTTTATACAATGTTGGAGAGAACCAAACTTTTGATCTTGTTAAGCAATCGAATAATCTAAGATTTGCCCTACCATTGGTTCAGGTAATTCAAGAAATAAAAATTAGAGAGAAACAAACATTGAAAAAATATTTGACAACTTTTTATTACCTCACTGTTTACATCATATTGGGGGAATTATTTCGTTATCTCTCAAATTCCGCTTTGGAAATAAACCTTCCGCCAATTCGCTCAGATTGTGATATTTACTGCGTGTCGACCAGGCAACGAACAGTATTCAAAGTGATTCAAAACAATGAAACTGAAGAAGCATGAGCCCTGAGCAGTCATGCCAATCTCAAGAACTTTACGGCGTTGCCCAATTTATTAAAGACTTTTCGCCTCACTCAAACATTGAAATTTTTACCATTATTAGGAATTACTGTACAAAAATATATTAGTATGTGTCTATGATGTTTCGTTTTATGATTTTGCTCTTACTAATTGTGTAATAGTGCTTTTTTATATTCAATCTTATGCTTCAATTTTTTATTCCGTGGCTATGCGATCTGTTGGTACTAGTTAACAAACTAGTCAACGGTAGATCTTTATGTGGTATTAAAAGGTTTTTATTTTACATCTATTAAATTAAATTAATCCAAATAATGAAATAAAACTCAACATAAAAGTCCTATTTGGTTTATGTAGATCCCACAATACCCACTTATCTCGCAAATAATTATTTTTCAACGTAATATGGATTCTCTATCTACTAGGGAATATCTCGCTCTAACCACCTTAAGATGTAAACTGATTCACAAAGCGCTATGTTTATTTGTATACAACTTCATTGGATGTAAATTATGTATAGGAGTTAGTGAGGAAGGTTAAGTGGTGTGCCATTTTCACAGTAACATCCAGGCATATTTTCCACACATCGATACTATTGATCCTTGAAGAAAACTTCGGGGCACACAAAATGAAGGAAATTTTATTCTCTTTAATTTCATATCAGGTTAATATTTACAGAATAATTGCTAGTTTTTATTTTCTATTGAGATGAAGTCTTTTTGGAAAAACTGAAAAAAGGGGTGATTTTTGCTTAAAAAACTTGTTTCCAAGCAAAATTTTTGTTGGCAAACCTGATATTTGTATTTAGTGTCAAAAAAGCATATAAAGGGAACCAAATATCAAAACTACACCAAAACTCTCTAATTTTCTACCATTTGACTGAACCAATACCACTTTTGCTTGTTGACTCCAGTAGCGTCCATCATGTGTCTCCCTCCAGCAGGTGCTCAATTACAACAAGTGCCACATCTGTCACAGGTGGTCCTGTGCATTGCTGATCACAGGTTGCCATGCGTCCTGAAATACATCTAGCAACTGAAATAAAAGAGCATTATTCCCAAGAGCTTCCACCAATTCCCTGTGACATTCTCAGACATTTCTCCCATGGGAAACTTTATCTTTGCGTATGGACGCTGCTCAAAACAGGTTACATTAATCTCGCAGAGCAATGGTCAGATAACTGATTTCACGTTTCTCCCTATTCTAATGAAGATGATCAGAGAACCTTGTTTGTTGTGAACACACACAAAATCACATAATCAGGTGTTTTTTTTATTTTTTTTAAATTTATTTATTTATTTTTTCCATTTATTTATTTATTTATTTTAGATAAAAATAGTTGCCTTGTCTTTTGCCTCAACCCTCATAGTTTTTTTATTTATTGGGGTGGGAAACAAAAAAAACAAGGTTACATAGTTTTGCCTTTTCTTCTTGAGAAAATGTGTAATCGACTCACTGAACCTTTGCGATGATATTGCGCAAAAGGAAAAGCTGTAAAAACGTTACAACAGAAAAGTGCACTATAAGGAAAATTGAAAACAACAAAAATGTTTCAAGCCATTCAAAATTTACTCTTCAAAACGAAAAAAATGAGAGAGGTTTCAAAATTGTAAAAATACAATCACAATTCCTTGTCTAATCAGAGTTAAACATGTTTCTGAAAATGATATTGAAAAGTTTTATATTTATCATGATCTGTACCTTTATGTTGTAGAGGACTTAAGTAGAATATCCTAACCTAACAATTGTATTATAGTTGGCCTTGAAAACATAATGAACAATTAATGACTGATAAGCATTCATTCTATTAATTTTAACATAGTATTAAAATGTAGTGTTTTCTATAAAATCAGTTAATAGAAATAAATGGTAGCACATTTAGGTCTCACAAACTGACATTAAAATAAATACAAAAAAAATTACAATTCATGTTTTGTTGCAGGTACTCAAAAGCTGCTTGGTATCTCATTAAAGCGGGTCATGTGAATGAAGGACATGATGTTATTATGAAACATATTGCTGCTGATAGTGTCATCAATGGTAAGTCTTATAAATGTTTAGACAAAAAATAGTTTAAATGTTAAGACATTTTCAGTTTTGATTGTATTCGGATTTCTCTAGAAGTATAATTTCTTCTGCTTCGGGTCAGTTTCTTCCAAACGAATTTCTTGCTCCCCCTCCTCCTCCCTGCCTCATCACGCCTTTTTCCTTTCCTTCCCTCCCCCCCTCCCTTTCTTCTTCCTTTCTTTCTTTCCCAAGCGTTTTCTTTATGATGAAGGATGTGAAGGGGGGAGAAATATGAAACTCCATGAAAAAATATTTACCTCATAAAACCATCTTATCCAGATATAGCCTTTATATTTGATTATACAGCTGCGGTTTGACCATTGTTGATGGGTTATTAATTATTGGTGGTTTACATAAGAGATTTTAATATTTATTTAATATTGTTGACTTCTAATTAAATTTTATTTTAAAAAGCTGTTCAAGATAAGAAAAAATACATTTTTCTCCCCAATTGTTTAAGAACTCAGAAAAAAGTGCTGAAGCAAAAAAAGGGGGGGGAAGGCGGGAAATTTAGTAATCTCATGAAAAGGTGCAGCAAAATAATGTTTATTTTACCTCATTCTCTCTCTCTCTCCTCTCTCTCTCCTCTCTCTCTCCTCTCTCTCTCTCTCCTCTCTCTCTCTCCTCTCTCTCTCTCCTCTCTCTCTCTCTCTCTCTCTCTCTCTCCTCTCTCTCTCTCCTCTCTCTCTCTCCTCTCTCTCTCTCCTCTCTCTCTCCTCTCTCTCTCCTCTCTCTCTCCTCTCTCTCTCCTCTCTCTCTCCTCTCTCTCCTCTCTCTCTCCTCTCTCTCTCTCTCCTCTCTCTCTCCTCTCTCTCTCCTCTCTCTCTCTCCTCTCTCTCTCTCTCCTCTCTCTCTCCTCTCTCTCTCCTCTCTCTCTCTCTCCTCTCTCTCTCCTCTCTCTTTCTCCTCTCTCTCTCTGCTATATTTTTGAAAAGGTGACTACCTTAAAATCCTTTCCCCAGTAATGACATTCAAGCAAATGGATTCTGTTAAAAAAAAAAAAAAAAAAGGCTTATTCAACATTAAACCTTAATGTAATAAAAATATGTGGACCTCCTTGCTGCTACTAATGCTAGGTTTAATTTAATGCAATGTTATTACAGCCGCAACAAACCACCATATTATGCAGAATAGCTCTACTACATAAATACAGTAAAACCCATATTTTACAGTTTTTAGGGGACCGGTGTAAAATGCGGGAAAGTTTAAAAACAATAGGCTATGCTATTTTTTATATTATTTACCTGCAAAGGTAACTCTATTTTTAG